>VOPJ01000359.1:0-24836 GCA_014673585.1 Semibalanus balanoides
GGCAGGCGCGGTCGCAGCTCGCAACCAGATCAACGCTGCCACCTAGCGGCACGACACGAGCGACCTCTATACTACATTTCTGCCGTCCAGCAGTACAGGCTGCTCTCGGCCCACTGTCCCTGGCCGGGCTCGTGCCCTCACATATTATGCAACGTCAGGCGGCCATACATTAGTTCCAACACCATGAGAAAGCCTGAGTTGGTTGCCATCATGCAGGTAGTTGTCTGTCTGGTGCTGCCCGACACCCTCCCCTCCCCGACCAGCGGCGACCCGCCGGGCCCCGTCCCCCGACACCATCACCACCACCACCACCACCACACAGACGCGGCCCAGCAGAGTGGAAGGAAATTGCAGGGGGCGGTGTCCGTTTGGGAGACGGATCTGAAGAAGGCAGTTTTATGGAGGGCGAGCGGAGGCACAGCGGGGCGCGCGCGCGCGTGTGCTGCCGCCACCGCTGTACACTAGCCGGCCTGCTGTCTGAGATTCGCTACCTTCACTCAGCTGCTGGTGGAGGGGAACAGCTCTTTGTGAAGTGCCGGGAATTCCAGGTGAGGCGCTGCCCGCTTGAAGTTGGCGATCACCTCGATGTAGCTTGATGAAATCTCCCTGCAAGAAAAATATTTTGTTGTCAAGTTCACCGTACATGTTGTCATCGTGGAGTTTTGTTTATTTATACGGCACTGAAGTCTCTTGAGCAAATCGCTGTGGAAACGCTGTCAAAAAGATGTAGATACGATCTATTAGCTAAATAGACACCATGTGCTCGATTCTGAAGCTAAGCTCCTAAACTCAGCCAGCATAAAAATCACTGACCACAGCGGCGGGCAGACGATGCTGATACAGTCGGGCGGAGGGGGGGGTTGTCGGAGCGTGGGTCCGCACCTGAGACTGTGAATCTTCGAGATGAGGAGCTGGTAGGCGGTGACGTCACCCTTGATGGGCACCGGGTGTGACCGCTCCATCTTCAGCCGCAGCGCCTTCAGCAGCTCGTTGTTGAGCCGCTGGACGCTGTCCACGCAGGAGAGGCCCGGCCGGTCTGTCGAGCAACACAAGACACATACACACACCGTCAGATAACACAGACAACCACACATGTGCATGGATCTGAAAAAAAGATATATGATCCCAGAGGATCTCTCGAAAAAAACGCAATGTTGGATCTATGACCCACTGGATCCCCCGAAGAAATACAACAGTGGATCTTGGATCCCAGTAGATCCTCGATTAAATTTGGCAGCGGATCCTGGATCCAACAGAATCACATGATAAACAATGAAAATGGATCTCCGATCCTAACGGATCTTGGATCCGACAGGATCCGACTTAAAATATATGTCATAATTATGCATTTTTTGCACAACATACAACTAAAGGCTTACAACAATGCTATCTTAATTTACAACGAATTGGGAAGTACTGACGATGACTTACAGTCATGTGTTCCGAAAACACATATCCGCATTATGGCGGTTACGGGATCCCAGTACAAAATGGTGCCTGCAATCTCGGATCCCGGTGGATCCGTCCACCAATGTTGAAGACGAATCTATGATCCCAGTGGATCCATCGACAAATTGAGAAGTGGATCTATGATCCCAGTGAATTTGGGATCCAGATCACAGAGATCAGATCCCGGGATCCGTTTTTGGGATCCGAGCACATGTCTGCAGACAATACACAGTAGGTATACCGTCAGACAGCACAGAACATAGAACACAGAACATACATCAAAGTCGGACAACAGTCTGCTACATGCAGCAGCGACCTAGCAGCTAATGTCGCTCGTAAATCAGGGTAACATTTATACCATGACAACAATCCAAATATGTAACAAATAACAATACAAAGAAACATAAAAAGGACAATACTAAACTCATGGATCTGTGAGGAGCAGGACGTTCATATCTACATACCTCATCACACATCAGCAGAAAGCAGTCAGGGTGATGGCCTGACGAGCGTATGGGGGGGGGGGGCGTCGTTACCGGCGATAGGAGGCCAGTAGGCCGAGAAGAGCGCCAGCTCCGTCTCTGTGAGTTTCAGCTCGGCCAGGCTGCGCACCATGTCGAACACGTCGTGCACCAGCTTCATCTCGGTGGTGCTGCCCATCAGGAAGACGTCCATCTTCAGCGGCGTGTCGCCGTACAGGACCACGTCCTGACTGAGGTCATAGTACCTCACCATCCGCACCACCGTCAGCTCAAACGCCCCTGTCGATACACAGCCACAGACAGCGGTCAGTACGGCGGTCAGTACAGCGGTCCGTACTGCGGTCAGTACAGCGGTCAGTACAGCGGTCAGTACAGCGGTCCGTACAGCGGTCCGTACTGCGGTCAGTACAGCGGTCCGTACAGCGGTCCGTACTGCGGTCAGTACAGCGGTCCGTACAGCGGTCCGTACTGCGGTCCGTACAGCGGTCCGTACTGCGGTCCGTACAGCGGTCAGTACAGCGGTCCGTACTGCGGTCAGTACAGCGGTCCGTACAGCGGTCCGTACTGCGGTCAGTACAGCGGTCAGTACAGCGGTCAGTACAGCGGTCCGTACAGCGGTCAGTACAGCACCGACTCAGCATCAGCCCCGACAGCATGCCTAACTCATCCCTGACTACCGTAACGATATGCGAAAACGGAGTTTCGAAGTTAACATCTCACATCAAGTGGCCAAAATGGTCGGATTGTCATTAGCCGGGATCGACTTCAGCAAAAGCTGCCCCAGCTAGCACAGCACGTCTGAGGGACGGACCCGGGAGCCGTGACGTCATCCCTCCTCCTCCCCGCGGTGGTGACCCCCATACTGACCGGCCTTCAGCAGGATGACCTTGTCCGATTCTGGGCAGTCCATGAAGCCGAACAGCACCTTGCCGAACTCGATGATGTACTGGATCAAAGCTGTGACGTTCTGCGCGGCATCCATCATCAGGTCCTCATGACACTGTCGGGACAGAGAAGGCGAGGTCACCATACCGACTCAGAGATGGAGAGCGGGACCACACCGGCCACAGCAGAGCCTCTCACTATCCATCCAGAGTCATCACACCTGCCAAACCGGCTGTGGAGGTCAAACTACACACGGCAGAGAATAATGTACACACCCGACTCCAGCGGACTGGAGACTCGGGCCCTGGGACACCCCAAAGTCGCTCGGGGTCACTCACCAGTTTGCTGTAGTAGGAGAGCTTGCTGAGGTCGTGCGGCTTGCGCAGCATCTCCTGGATGTACTCGTTGGGGAAGAGCAGGGTGTTCCGGTGCGCGTCCGTCACCGTCTCGGCCAGCAGGTCTGAGATGCGTGACGCGTCTGTCGACAGAGCAGCGTCACCGGTCCGTCCGTCCGCACTACACACAGACACATACACACATACACACACAAACACACCGATACATACGGACAAACTGCAGCAAGGCGGCCAATTCAAAAAGTAAGAATTACATAAATTCCCGTTTTTTGTTCAGGAAGTAGCAAACAAAACCATAAGGCTGGATGAAATACTCAGAAAGAAAAGATAGACACAGAAGAACATTAAACCAATCAGATGACGTCACCTAGGGACGACGTCTGGACACAGGAAACCAGCACCAAAAGAAGCAGAAGAAAAAACAAGTACGAAGTAACTACATAGTAGGATTGCACTGAGCCTTTTAGTTTCTACTGACAGGGTTTAGTCAAACCAAGCAAGGTTCAAACTAAAGAAAAGACAGCTGGTAATCTGTCAAACGACATGGCAGAATGGATAGACAAATGGAGCAGCTGTTGCTCAGCGCTCAGACCAGAGCAGGTGGTGGAGGGGGGCTGGCGACTGACGTCAGAGGGAGGGGGGGGGGGGCAAACTGCACGTACCGGGCGGCCGGACTGCCGAGGGGAGGCTGCTTCGGACCAGGGCGGGGAACGCCATCCGCTGCTGCACGTCAGTGCTGTCCACCGGCGCGTAGCTTCCCTGAGGCTGGCTGAGACAGCTGCCACCGCCGCTGCCGCTGCCCACGCCTTCCATCTCCTCCTTTATCATCATGTCTGTTATTCTGTTCACACGTGGTATCTGCGTCTCGAGCGGCTGCAGTAACGAGCTCTGCTGCTGCTGCTGCTGCTGCTGTTGCTGTTGCTGTTGCTGTTGCTGCAGCTGAAGCGCCTGCTGCTGCTGCTGCTGGAGCGGATGATGCTGGTCTTGCTGAGCCGGCGTCCGGCCTGTTGAATGATGCACGCACTCGACATCAGGCGACAGTCGGAGGAAGGCGCTGCCGGCCGCCGGTCATTCCACCAGCGGCCGGCTCACAGAGAGAGAGGAAAGTAACGGGGAAGAGCCCACACCGCTGTACAATCGACATACAGTCGCGGGAGGAGAATGCAATGTGGAACATCGTTATCGGAAGCAAAGTAACTTCATCACAAAGTCAATGACACTTCCTTATTTACATAGCATGCAATACACTGAGAATAGGACAGAAGAAGACACGACAGAACAGTGAACACAAGCTGTAACGTACAACTTCGACTGCCCAAACCAACCTAAACGAGCGGTGCAGAACACCGCACCGTTCAGGCGATATGCGCGCCATCTACACGACGCTAGCAGCGCCACGCTGCGGCCTGTACCTGAGTTTCCGAATGACGTCATCAGGTTGGAGCCGGGCAGCTGCTGGTTACTGGGTAGAGCCTCCATCGGCGGCTGCCAGGACGGCGTCGTCGAGTCGACGCCGTCGTCCATTGAGAAGGGGAACGGCGACGGGTAGCTGGTGGGCTGGTACTGCCCCGACAGCTCGCTCGCGCCGGCGAACCTGCACCGCAAAGAGAGGGCGAGTCAGGACCGGAACGGACAGTTGTCAGAACTGTCACACTGGAGAGCTCGCAGCCAGCAGTGAACAGTGCGCTAGAACCTACTGAATAATGAACAGTGAGCAGCAAATCGGAACCGACGAGCATGCATATGCACCAGGTCACCAGAGTGAAAAACACTCAATGACTAGCAAATTAAATACCTTCATTATTTTACGCCAGTGCTTTTACAAACTGAAGAGTACGGATGAAATTCAAAAGAAGAAAGACCATCTCGAGCCAGCTGCCAGGTGACATGAATCTGATAAGCTGTTTTTATGCGCAGTTAATGCGTGTAATGAGTGAGCTGACGCTGGTCAGATGGCTGTTCCGCCTGCGTCGTAGCGGGGCTACTTACGGCTGGTAATTGCCAAATGGTGAGGCAATGGGGTCCTGCGATGACGAGGGCATCTGGTGGCTGTCCGAGTAAACTGACGAGTCCGGAGACGAACCCTCTGCGGCCTGATCCATCTTGCCCCGGTAATACCGCACCTCATCCTCCACCTTCTCCCGCTGTTTCTTCGACATCCGGCCGAACTTGACCGCTGCGGAGAGGAGCAGAGGTCAGGTCAGGTCAGGTCAGATCAGGTCAGGTCAGGTACGCTCAGGATACAGCTCCGACTGCAGAGGGCTATCAGTTACGGACATACCACAATGAGGATACCATAAGAGAGCGATACATAAAAGACGGCACAACGGTCACACATACCAACCGCAGGAAGTACGCTCAGTTTGAAAGCCCGGTCAGTCAGTCCTCGAGATATTCCCTCGGCATTCGTTCGTAACGCTATTTTTACCCGCACGGAAAGTGAAACGACGATAATAGATGCTCGAAAGAGACGAACATTCGTCATTCGAAACGACCTAACCGTCGAAGCCAGAAGGATCTCCAGTTTATTTTCCCCCGCTCTGAGAACTTATACTAAGCATACCCGATACGAATAGGCAAATCATTCCTAAGAAAAGACTTAGTAGGTCAGCGTCACGCTTCATTGCATACATTCTCCTCAGTCATCACAATGCAGGTTTGCCGCGCTGCACACCGCCGTCCAATCCCGTCTCACTCGAGAGGTTTTCCCGGGACGGCCTACGGCAGCGCATCCCATTTAATTCCTGCGCGCTGCAGAGCTGCTGCTGGGAGACTGCTGGGAGGAAGAGGGTGGGGAGGAAGAGGGTGGGGAGGGAGAGGGTGGGGAGGAAGAGGGTGGGGAGGGAGAGGGAGAGGGAGAGCCCCGCTGACTGACTGACGAACGATTGGTCAGTGTTCAGACCGCGGCTGCTGCCGTCATACAGCGATAACTATGTGAGCTGCTGGCGGCGACAGTGGTTTACGGTAGCGATTCACAGCGGCGGCAGTGCGGCCCTGTAACGGTGACCGAGTGTTCCGCCGCGCCGCCACCACCTGCCGTCGCTGCTGGTGACGTCACGAAGCGTCACGCAGCGTCACGACTCACACCGTCAGCTCACTCCTCCCAGTGACCCACTCCGTTACGCAAGGCTAGTGCGTGTCGCCGCCGCTAGGTGGCAGGCAGGCCGCCGGCCGCGGCGCGGCGAATAACGGGTCTCTCCAACCCCTCCTGGTAACGGCGACGGCGCAGCGCGCGGCAAATTACTCCTTGTAGCCGGAGGAACAAAGAGCAACAATCGCCGTCCTGCCCCAACAGCGGAAGCGGCCGCCGCGCCGATGGTTAATGGTGGCGCGTCGGGAGGCGGTGGATGGTGGCAGAGCGGGTCCGTCATCGGGGACGGCGAGCTGTGCAGCTCCCGAGTCGGGCAGAGTCGTTCGTCTGTCGTCAGCCGCCGACAGCGGGCGCAGAGACAACAGTCGGAGGGACCGGCGGCGGCGGCGGCGGCCGGGCGGCGCGCGGCGGCCAATGACCCCGCGAACTGGACGGCTGAGCCGGCGGGCGCGGCGCGGCGTCCAATAATACGCCACCAGTGACGGCCAACTGTTGAGGCGGCGCCAGCTGCCACCAACCGGGGGGGGGGGGGCAGTACACGCGCCGCCACCGGCCTCCCGGAAACGAGGCAATGCAATCCTGGTGGGGGTCAGAGACCGCCGGCGGTGCCGAAACGCTGCAGCTCTGACAGAGTCCAGACCAGCTGCCGCGCCGGACAGAGCGTCCGAACCGCCGTCACACGACTCAACATCCCCGGTGTCACAACATCGCTCAGCGCGCGGGGCCGATCCCCCGGCGGAGACGGAGCCGGCATGTCAGGCAGTCCTCTTCCTAGAGAGGTCATGACCCCGCCACGCCCGAGTCGTGACGTCGGCCGGCGTGAGGGAGAGCTCAGCGCCGTGTGGTGACGGCGCTCCTTCCCACCTTCCCACCGCGATCACGGGCTGCTCCAGTCCAGCCGGCTGGCTCGCCTGACCTGCAGTACCAGGAATCACACCCCAGTCCCCGCGGACCCCGCTCCAAGGCGCCGCTGCGGTGGGAAAAGCAGCCCACATTACACCCTACAGTGCTAATCCTTCCGGGAGTGGGGCCGGGCTGGCCCCTCCGCCAGCGAAAAGAAACGAGGGTTCTGCGGACGGCGAGAACCGTCACAATAGATGGCATCTCGCTACAAATATCCAACATTTTTTTAATTCATGTGATGCAACAGCACAAAGAAACAAAGAAGAAATACCGTTGTCTAAAACCTTTGAACATTTGGAAGATTTTAGTTCCAAACCCTGAAGTATTCGAAGGCTTTCGATACAAATTAACACTTGGCAGCTTTTTATGACACGATTATGTAAATGTGCATCACGTATCGATTAATTTGTTCTTCAGTGCCGCCAGTCCACATGTGCGGGTCGGCCGGTGGGCCGGTGAGCTGCAGGACAGGTGTGGGCTGACTGGTGACCGGTGGCGGCCGGCCAGTGACCCCGCACTGCAGGCCGCCGTGCCCGCCGTGCCTGCCGTGCCGAGGGCCTGCCGCACGGAAACCGGCGCAACACGGAAATGCCAGCCGGTAGACACCGCTGCCGGGTGGCGACACAGAATCACACGCCGTCATAAACACCGCGACACACCACCCGCTGGCCGCTCACTGCGGTGACACTGAGGTGACACTGCAGCGATACAGGAGTGACACTGTGGTGACACAGCGGTGACACTGCGGTGACACAGCGGTGACACAGCGGTGACACTGCGGTGGCACAACAGTGACACTGTGGTGACACTGCGGTGGCACAACAGTGACACTGTGGTGACACTGCGGTGGCGCAGCGGAGACACTGCAGTGACACTGCGGTGACACAGACACGTCACTGCGACAATGTCAGTGTCTCCGCAGACAGGAAATCAGACATGCTGTAGTGACGCCGGCAGGGGAGAAAGACCTGTGACGTATACATTTGTCACCGCATATCGGTTCAATCGTCAATGACTGCAGAGCCCAGAACGGCAACGACGTGGTGTAGCGAGGTTGCGGCAAGGGCGGTCATCTGATACGCGAACTGTTCGGTTGGGGTCAGCTCTGACCAGAAGCTTCCGTGTTGTGGAACATCAACTGCCTCAGATCACGAGTGCAGATCTGCATGCTGTGCTGGGCAGTAGGATCCAAGCGAACAGTACGCGAGCGGCGAGACAGACATGCAGACAGACACGAGCGGGAATACGCATTGTGTTGGTGTGTCAGGAACAGCCTTGTGAGCGGACCCTGCCCTCCACCTGAGGTCAGGTCCCGTCAGATCCTGCCCCTCCACCTTGCAGGTCAGGCTCAGCCCGCCTCAGGGTCTGTCTGAGCTGCCTTCGAGACGGCCGGATCGGAAATTCCCTGCGGCGAGCCGCCCCAGCATCCCGTCCCGTCAATAGCTGTCCATCCGGTCCTGCCCAGCCGGTCCCTGCCAAGCCGGTCCGGCTGGTCCGGCGTCTATCATGAGTCCATGACTAGGAGATGACTGTGATGGCCGGCCATCCCGTCCCGAGATTAGCGTATGTGGGTCGCAAGGGCAACGACCGGCCCCTGCCGAGGCTGCACAAAGCCTGTTCTGAGTCACACACAGCCGCATGGCCAGGTGAGCTGGTCCAGCCCCGCTCTGCAACAACGGACGCCACTCGCTGACTGAGCAGTGTTCTGGGGGGCTCTGGTCCAGTGTAGGTGCGCAGTACCTACAACCACACATACACGCATGCACACATATAGACGAGTCTGCGTGGATGCAGTCGCGAACTGGTATTCTGCTGGTCGAATAACGCACGGGACCACATCCTGGCAATATCGCACGGCTGTAATTCTAACGCGGAAATAACAAAATTGAGCGACCAGTTTCCTGACTTTCCTCGATTGTTTCCGCTGCGTGTGGTAAACGTTCACTATTTTTGCCATGAAAAGGCTTGCACTGCAACGTGTCTTGCACAATATCGACACGCAATATGGAGTAAGTTTTCATCAAACGACCACAACAAGGAAATGTAAATGAGCTAACTGCTAGTAAGGAATAGTGTATACCTATAGTTATCGTGTGTTTAACAAGAAGCTTTAACATAGGTAAATATTTATACAAATGCTATGCATAGTGAACATGGAACCGCAAGACAAGTATGCCCTACAAGATAAATGTCTTTAAGGAGTGGCAAGATCGTTGCAAACATTGTGAATCCAAAAAGCTTTCCTGAGAGCGCCAAGAATGCAAGCTGCATGACGGCTTCTTTAAATCTACCATGAACTGTGTTACATACCTACAGGCAGATTACGTTTAGAGCTACGAGCTGCTTTCCTCTTACACGGCACCCATAAACTGCCGCCCTGTGTTTGTGTTTCGGGAGTGGGAACGCCATGCCGTCAGGTGTGTTACTCCGTCTCCCCGGCTGAGTCAGCAGTGGCTGAAGCGGACGACATGGTCTGCCGGTCTGGCCTGGTCTGTCCTGGGCCTGGCTGTAGGCCAGACCAGGCTCAGTCTGGCTCCCACTGCCCTGTCTGCCACTCCCTCCGCTATATCCTCCGCTCCTGCTGCTCTACCCGCTGCTCCCATCACTCTGTCTGCCACTCCCACTGCTCTACCCGCTGCTCCCATCACTCTGTCCGCCACCCCCACTGCTCTACCCGCCACTCCCACTGCTCTACCCGCTGCTCCCATCACTCTGTCCGCCACTCCCACTGCTCTATACTCCGCTCCTGCTGCTCTGCCCGCTGCTCCCATCACTCTGTCCGCCACTCCCACTGCTCTACCCGCTGCTCCCATCACTCTGTCCGCCACCCCCACTGCTCTGCCCGCTGCTCCTACTGCTCTACCCGCTGCTCCCATCACTCTATCCGCCACTCCCACTGCTCTACCCGCCACTCCCACTGCTCTGCCCGCTGCTCCCATCACTCTGTCCGCCACCCCCACTGCTCTGCCCGCTGCTCCTACTGCTCTGCCCGCTGCTCCCATCACTCTGTCCGCCACCCCCACTGCTCTGCCCGCTGCTCCTACTGCTCTGCCCGCTGCTCTGCCCATGGCTTTTCTCGGCAGGTATCCACTGTTAACGGGATAAACAAACGTCCAATAAAACGCTGATCTCTGGTGAATTATGACCGCAATCAGTGACTGACGGTAAAACAGCAGACGAAGCCGCGGCCAAACAAACCATGCAGAGTTATCAAACCAGAACTTATCACGCCCGTAATTTCCCCGACGGCATCCTTTCATCAGCGCCGTGATACTCTTGGCCGGTCCGATGCATCTCTGTCAGGACGACAGAGCAGCCATCAGGTCAGGTGCGTCGAGTGGCCTATAGAATGTCATCAGTCAGACCGCGATCATTCACACGATACGGGAGCAGCTCGGGCGGTCAGCTCGGGCGCAGCTCGGACGGTCGCAGAGCGGACGGAGCGGGCGGCCGCGGCAGGTCGGCCGCCCGCACCTCGTCCAGCGGGCTGCCAGTGGCATCACAGCCCCGACATGGCACCGCTGCACCAGCAGAGCGGCCGGCCCGCCGGAAACGGACAGACGGCCGGCCGAGGCCGGTCGCCGTGCGAACCAGACTCGTTAACCCAATTTTGGCCGGCGGCGGCGGCGGCGGCGGCATCGCTCCCGGTCCGCTACCCGTGACGTCACCCAGCGCATGAGCCGACTATTTATGGGAGGCAAACGGCAACAGCGGCCAGCGCGGGGAGCCGCGTCACTTCAGCTGCCAGCCGCCCACACCGGGCGGGGGCGGGGGCGGAGACTGAGAGGCGCGGGAGGGTCATTGTACCCGCCAGCCGTGACCCAGACACCGCTGCAGGCTCCGGGATAAAAACGGAGCGGGAGAGGAAAGGGAAGCGCCGAGACGAGAAGGGATAGGCTCCCCAGGGTGATGACTGGTACGTAATACAGTGTCGATATATTGCCTGCGAGCTGGACGGACTGCTGAAGACCTGACCAGAAATCAAAGTGATTAAAATACCGCGGCCTTTTTATCTCGTCACTGGACGGAGCGGCAGCCGGTCAGCGCCAAAACACGCGGCCCCCGAACGCCGCCCCGACTGCCACCAAGGCCACTCTTACTATCGCTCGGTGTAAACCTCCCGGCAGGTCGACGGCGAACCGGGCTGTGCGGACGTACGACGGTGACGACGAGACACGGCAGTGCGGGCTGTGAACCATGGACGCGACACGCCGGGAGTCCCCTGGTCAGGTGACCGGGAGTCCCCCGGTCAGGTGAGCGGCCGGCAGAGGGTCATTGTACCATTGCCGGCAGAGGCAGAGACGGCAGAGACGTGTGAGACGTGTCTGTCATCATCACCTCAGTACACCGGCGCTGTCACCGCGCGGATCCGCCTCGATGGCCTACTTTGCGCCATGTTTGCCACGTTCGACACAGCACGGCGCAGCGACTGCAGAATGACGCGAGTCGGGGTCGTGTCTCCGCGCTAAAATGGTACGGCGAGGAGCTGCGCGAGGAGCCAGGTGTAATGAACTCGGTCGAAACGGCATGAGTGAAAGGCTTTCCTTGAAGAAAAGGAATCCGGTGGCAACCCGCGGACAAACCTAAATGTTCTGATTTAACCCGATCCAGCAGACGATCGTCGGCCTTCAGCCAGCGCCAGCCACGCCAGTGCAGTGACGGGTTGTGTATCTTACGCTGTACCATAAGCTCGCCTGTTCGGACCGCTTTAGATGCGCGATGTGGACACATCACGCGAGCGCTGTGGGAACTGGGGGTCCGCCGCTGCAGTGCGGCCTTACGCCACAGGGCCGGCCGTGGCAGGTGTGTGACACGTGCCTGACATGTGGCCGCGGAGGAAGCGGCTGTGGCGGCCCGTCCAAGGCTGCAGCTCTGCGGACCGGCGCGGCTGCCAGGCGACCAGCAGGGAAGGTCACCACCCTGAGTCGCAGCCTTGACGAGCGGAGGTCACCCCTCCCCCACCACCTCCGCGCCGTCAGCGAGACGCACATCGACCTTCCCAGCCAGAGAAGACAGCCTGTCCTGCGATAAGTGCATGGCGCAGGACAGGGCAGGGCAGGGCAGGGCAGGGCAGGGCAGGGCAGGGCAGGGCAGGGCAGGGCAGGGAAGGACAGGAGAGGACAGGGCAGGACGGGCAGGGCAGGGCAGGCAGGGCAGGCAGGGCAGGGCAGGCAGGGCAGGGCAGGCAGGGCGAGGGCAGTGCAGGACAGACAGGACAGGACAGGACAGGGCAGGCAGGCAGGCAGGGCCAGGCGCAGGCAGGGCAGGGCAGCGGCCAGGACAGGAGACAGGACAGGCCAGGGCAGGGCAGGGCAGGGCAGGGCAGGGCAGGGGAGGGCAGGCAGCGGCAGGGAGGACAGGACAGGACAGGACAGGGCCAGGGCAGGGGCATGGCAGGGCAGGCAGGGCAGGACAGGGCAGGGCAGGGGCAGGACAGGGCAGGGCAGGGCAGGGCAGGGCAGGACATAGGGTAAGATAATGTAAAATACTATGGCACAAAATGCTGGTATCTTCCCAGTGGCATCGCTATCAATTAAAAGACGGATAAAACAAGAACTACATATCAGAGACACTGTACGATCGCATTTTGTATATAGGCTTGCAAATGCACAAGCCTGGCGTCCACTAGTGGGCATTTACATTGCAGAACAGCACGTACGCATATAGCTACACAATACAGCTTTTGTCGTGGAATAACATTACAATACGGCATTGGGTAAGTGTGTTCAACTAATTATCTGTACGAACATTCGCTGCAATCATACATCACATTGGAGTGAGATGATATAATTGATGGCAACTGGCGGGACCGCAATGATTTATGAGCTTCGCTTATGTTCCACCGGCTGACTGACAGCTTTGTCCCGTGTGCAAAGCTGAACGGCTAGATGTTCCCGTGCAAATTATGATTGCATGTCTACAAACGATCTTTAAATAGCCGCCTGCCTGACGCTATGTTTACAACCGCGAAACGGACGTTAGCTCATCCAACTGACGAATTGGCCCATATTTCACAGAAATCCGCGCAGGCTCAGCGAATCGCCGGGAATCCAGCCATGAATTTCGCACCGCCGCCCGTTTGCAGTCTTCGACGTCGGCGTCCGTCAGCCAGCCCAGTTGGCACGGTGCCAGCAGCCTTGGAGCGACGCAGCCGCCCCGGGCCACGCTGCCGCTGGTACACAAAGCTCCGCGCTCGGCGACAGACGGCCGCGCTGCCCATGACGCTCCACAGATGGCAGCACCGTCATGGCCGGCACGCGGGCGAGGCCGACGCAGCGAACAGTGCTGTGAACGAAAAAACGGTACAGCTCGAGACACGGTGTGGCCAGGCGCCGTTCAGCGGGCATCTGCTGGTTGTGTTCCGCCGCAGCTGTCGGCGGAGACCACACAACCCGACGCGGTCTCTGGGCCGTCCAGAGTGGAGAGGAGTTGCTGAATCGCCGCGTCCGGTCCCACGCGCACGCAGTCCAGTGACGTACAGCACGTCGCCGACTGGAAGGCCCGGTTCCGGCCCGTTCTGCTCCGCCTCCGGACGAGCTGATGACGTCACACGGGAGCGCTGTACCAATCGGCCGTGAGGGCCCGCAGGATTCGGCCGAGCGGCCGTCCGGTGTCGCAACCGGGCGACTGGCCGGCGCTGATCCGAGCAGCCGTCGTGCGACGAGCCGAACCCTTCCGGCCAGCCTCCGTCGCACCGCACGCCGTGTCACGTGACCTTGCCGAGCCGAGTCAACGACCGCTGGCGACGCGAACCGCCCAAAAACCGCCAGCCGATCGGCGCGCCCTCTATAAAACACCGAGCTGGCAAAACAGGCCCGGTCGGAGGTCCGGTGACGTCACGAGGTCATGGCTCTCTGCATCCCGGCGTACTCCCGGTTCAACAAACCCGAGTGTCGCCTCTGCAAGGCCCCTTTTTCTGTGACGCGGCTTATGACGTGTCGCCGTTTGGCGACAGAGCCGGCCGATGGTGGCCGTTTGAGAGGAGAGCGGCCCAGCCCGGCCCGGGTCGGCTGACCATTTTTTACGACGCATAAGTCGAGCGGCCGGCCGTCTGAACCCTGATCAGCTATCGCCACAGGAGGCCGCTCGCGACACGCCGCCGCGCCGCCCATCCGTTACACACGGAGCGCTATTTTCGCAACGCCGTCGTCGTTGATCACCGGCTGGTTCCAGGGGGCCGTCAGCTGAATTAAGATAACGTTAATAGGCCGTATCTGCCTCCCACCAAGCCCCTAGTACGTCTCCTGGGTCTGGGCTCTCCCGCGGCTGCCGCGAATCGATGCCATCTGGCGGCGTACGGCGTAAGACGGGCAATGGACAATGGCATACACAGGAAGTCAGTGTAGCTCAGGACACAGGGAGCCAGTGTAGCTCAGGACACAGGGAGCCAGTGTAGCTCAGGACACAAGAAGGCGTGGTTATATGTCGCATGGCGATGCTGCTGAGTGCTGATCTACTGCTCATGCGGCTCACAAGCATTGCAATACAGTATGGAAGAAAATCTACTCAGAAGCGTGCCGGTGAACATGAGCCAGACAGTGTAGTCAGCGGTGATGAGGGGAACATGACGGAGCCATGCCGCCGGACACCCGGACACTCCAGGACACTGTGCAGCCAGTCACTGCCACTGGCCAGTCACCGGGCCCGATGGATTATGTAAACAGCCGCAGAAGTAGGCCATCGGCCGTGTGTTTTAGGCGACCGCTCCGGAGGCCGGCACGCGGCGCGTGCCACACACACACACACATGGTGCGCGGGGTCCGGGGCACTAGCAAACACCCCGCCGGCGGCGACTGACCCGCCTCGCCCTGCGGTCAATAGTGTGTCACTGTGGCACTGCAGAGGGGGGGGGAGGTCATAGCAGGTGTCCCCATTACGTGTCTGTGTGCCTGACCCGGGTATATCCATATCCACCGTGTGTATTAGGATATCCATATCCACCGTGTGTACTGTGTATGCACATCAATGTCATAGCAGTGACCGCCAGTTCAGTGGGTTATCGACTATAGACATAATGTGGCAACAGGAGGCGCCTGTGCAGTAGCTCATATTGAATGTCAACAGGATGTGTGGAGCTTAACCCCCAATTAGGTCACAGCAGAACTGAACGTACTCTCTGACCAGACCCGAGGCTGAGGATACTGCCACTTCTTGAACTGCAGCCGATCGCTTTGTGATCCCATCACGTTCCAAGAAAGTGACGTCGAAATACGTACCTACATACGTCCGATGAAGCAACTGAGCTCAGAATTCTGACATACACAGAGTGTGACTGCGTCGGTGCCTGATCTGTGTCACGGTGGACCCTCCATCCATTTCCCGCGTAGTGCGATCTCTGTCAGAACCTGCTGGCGCTCTGGGGTACAAGGGGTGCCCGGGGCCGCGCCCGAACTGCCGAGTGTGCCCCAGGCACCGGTCGGGCCATGGTCGGCCTTGGCTGTTGAAAGTAGCCGCCGAGCGCGCCGGCCGCCCGGCTACCGTTCGACGAACAAACGACCGCGTCACGCACGGTTGCGACACCCGGCGCCGGCCAGAGATGACTGACGCCCATTATCACGGGGCGGGGGCGGGGGCGGCGGCGGCCAGCGACACGGGTCGCGCCGTCTCCTGCTGGCCGACGCCACTAGCCGAACACTGCCGCGTCACACAGACAAGTGACGGCTTCAAGCGGCTGTCATCAGCTCAAACGAGACCGTTATAAACCCAGAGCCAAATTGAGGAGATCCTAATTTAGCGCCAATGGTCTGAGTGTCATAGTTTCGATATCGTATTGATTGTGACAGTAACTGAGACTTGATAAATGATAATCATCCGGTGACTCGAGCCCTCGAAATAACGATTTCTTCTGTAGATACTCTTTCTACCGTCAGCAGATGGTTAACGGTAGAAACACCACCAGCGAAGGTGCGCAGGCATCACGAGATACCTAATTCCCTCCCACCAGAGGACTAGGTGACAGTACGGCGGACTTCTCTCGACTCTGCAACCACACCCACCCGTCCACAGGCCGGGTATAGGGCGGGGTCCGGGACGGCCGCCAACTATTTCGTAACGTACCCGCCGCTCCACCCACGATCGGACTCTCAGACACCGCACTAACCAAGCTGACCTGACCGACTGACTGACCGGGCTCAAACTGGAACGTACTCACCGCGCCGCAGCTCGGCTGGGTGACGGGGTCCGCCGGTGTGTCCCGCAGACCCGGTATCCCTGCGGCAGGGCCACCGTGCTGCCGGCCAGGTCCTCTGAGGCAGCAGACCACTCTTCACTCCGACTTACCATCGCGGGACATGCCCAGCGCGAGGCATTTCTGCAGTCGGCAGAACTGACAGCGGTTGCGGTTGGTTCTGTCGACGACACAGTTCTTCTGGCGCGGGCACTGATAGTTTCCTGGACTGGACTGCGAGCGGCGGAAGAAGCCCTTGCAGCCCTCGCATGTGATCACGCCATAGTGCACACCCGACGACTTGTCGCTGCACACCTTGCACGGGATTATCTCGATTTGCGCTGAAACGGGACACAAAATGAGGCGTTAGGTTGGCATAGTGACGGGTGTCGGGTCAGTTACATTGGATCAGAGCTAAACATGGAATGACGGCGTTTAACTAGCTGACGCTGTCGAGCGACGCAGTACCATGAAGTAAAAAAAGACCATATTTAGAGCAATAGTTAGCATTGACAAACTCATAATAATCGAATGACAAAGCACTTTACGCTGAACTAGACTGGCTGAGCGTTGAGGAAGCGATAGTCATAATGCATAACAAGGAAAATTGATATGACAAGAAATACCCACACAACAGCTGAGAATGCAAGTCACAATACTGCTAAGTGCAAACATTGCGAAAAGCAAGCCACAATGCACATAAGCCCACCACCGAAGGATGTTAACGCTTGCCACTTTACACGGGAGGGATTAAGCCTTGCTCTTTTTATCCGGAAGACATGAATGCTATTTTTATCCGGAAGAGTGCTAAGTCTTTATATTGGCAACCGGAGAACGCGGAAGTGGTTCGCTCTTCTACGATGACCGGTTTTTGTGTTTCTCGAGCACAGCGGACCGCCCTCCAGTTTTCTCCCCTCCTCCAGTCTATGCCGTTCCTCGCCTGGCAACAGCGGAAGGTGCTGTCGCTCCGGTCCGCCCCGTCGATTAGTGTAGAACGCCGACAAAAGCCGCGGCTGACAGGGACGCCAGGGGAGGGGAGGAAGGGGGAAACACGCGGCATGTTCGGCAGGATCACTGGAGCCGGTCTAGCGGAGCTCGTCGGAGCCGCCAGAACGGCTGCTGACATCGACCAACCCGCCGCCCCGGCCGCACAAATAGCCGATCGTATTTTTGCCGTGGTGTCACTGCAAATAGTATATATCTAAGCCGTAACGTCGCTGAAAATAGCCGATATTTCTGCCGTAACGTCGCTAGAAATAAACGACATTTCTGTCGTGACGCCGCTGGAAATAGTCGATACATCGGACGAGCACACGGGAGTGAAGTATCCCTCAGTGTTCACCAGCAGTGGCAGCTGCGCGAACAGCAGCTGCGCGAACAGCAGCAGGCCCAGTTGGCAGCGGGAAGGAAATCCGTGGCCCGCGATGACATCTCGAGATAACAGCGGCGACGTGGCGAACCAGCGGGGCGGAACGACAGACAGTTAACCACCGGCGTCAGCCGTCCGACACGCGGCCGAGACACAGCAGAAGGTGTCTGTCGCGCCTGTCGGGCGAGTATGAAAGGCCTGCGGCGTCCGCCGGAGGAGCTAGACGCTGCGGCGCGGGGAACTCCCGGCGCTCTTGTCGATCGCGGAGAGGAGCCCTGCGGGCAGCCCAAATGATACGGGGCGCGCTCTGTGTCATTACAAGGCCGCTGACGGCACGGCGACGGGAGTACAGCCACTGTGGAGAGAAGTCACACCGGCTGAGAGTCACAGCCGGTGAGAGTCTCAGCCGACGGCGGAGAGTCACAGCCGGCCCGGCGGAGAGTCACAGCCAGATCGGCGGAGAGTCACAGCCAGATCGGTGGAGAGTCACAGCCAGATCGGCGGAGAGTCATAGCCAGATCGGCGGAGAGTCATAGCCAGATTGGCGGAGAGTCACAGCCAGATCGGTGGAGAGTCACAGCCGGCCCGGCCAGACGCGCTGCCGGCGGCGTGACAGGTATGGGGTCAGCAGCGTCGTCACTGCATTCCTGGCTGGCCGCTGGGCGCGCCGCGGCGACGTCTGAGGGCCACCCGGCCGGGCCGGCGGTGGCGGCTCCCTCGAGCAGCCACCGTCAGCAGCACAGACGGCTCTCCGCTGAAAACCACTACGCCGGCATAGCGTGAATCAGCTATGGCTGCTATTTATATACCGCAGCTTCGAAGCGCTTCATGTCATACTTCATATCAGCTGATATTTGACCTGTTCTATCCAAATTAATTCATCATCGTACTAGGCAGAAGCATACTAGCTGGCCGATTAGGAAAGCCGGCAGCTTAGTCATACACAGGCCCGGCAACAGTGTCGTTTCTCCGTGGAAACGTCGAGAAGGCACCATCATCGCAGCGCGCGATGACGCACACTTTCACCGTGACGGCAAGCCATTAGGCCGGCGGGACATGGGGGAGAGAAGAGTGTGTGGACGAGGGACTAACGGCCCGGAATTCTAATTAAGTGCGAGAAGTAGAGAGAGATACGGCGCGCGCGCAGGAGTGTATTGTGCGAGAAGTACACACCCTGTTGGGCGCAAGCCGACGAGCGATGGAGGAGAACAGTATGTAGTCGATGGTCCGAGTACGGAAAAAGAGCGCGCAAGAAGAGGGAGAAGATGAGTTGTCAGGAGGTCAGCGGCGCTTGCAGGTCAGCGACGTTTGCGCGCGCGTGGGTCAGTCGCTCATCGTATTCATCCGAGGTAGTCAGCGGCCTTTCTGCAGGGCGCTGGAGGCTTGAAGAGCGACAGCTCAGAAACGACCCGAGACGCAGTGGTGTACGATGTATTCTGTAGTTGAGAACATAGTAGTCGTGGTAGCACCACGACAGGGGGGCTGCAGCGCCGCACATAGATACGTCGAACAGCAGGAGACATAACAAGTAGAGACGGGATAATTTATCCTTAGCACGGTGACGCATCCTAGCACACGTAGGCAGCTGAGTAATGTGTGATGAGAGTATTAGAGTTAGAGATAGTATGAGCGGAAAGATGCTACTGCGGTAAGCACTGAAGACAGTGGTGCGTGGAAGAGCACAGCTACAGCTGGGAGGAGACATGAGAAGACATGAGATTGCGAGCGGCTAGAGGAGTTGTGTAGGAGACGAGTACGCAGTATAAGGAATCTAGCGGTGAGTATCGATATGTGGTTTGTGTGTAGAGGCGCTGGAGTTAATTACGGCTAGAGCTTAGAGCCGCAGCGTACCTTTGACTGCAGAGCTGCCGTAACTTAGTGAGCGCTAGCGCTTCCGGCAAGGACGAGACCGGTCAGAAATGCAATTGTCAGTCTGAGGTCGTACTTGTATGTCGGAGGCGAGCAGCAGAGTGTATTGTATAAGCAAGTGTAGAGGACGCGAGCGTAAGGTGGCGAGCGATTCCTGTGACGCGCTGGTAGCGATGATACGGTGAGTCGACCATAGAGGAGTGCAGCTCAGGTGACTCGCGGACTACGAACATCACGGCAATCCCGTGCTGGATGAACGCACGCGATCGAGTGTCGAGGGCGAATAGTGCAGATTATGCTCGACTGTAACGCACTACGACTGGGTAGTAAGGAGCGATGAGCGACCAATCGCGATATATCGATAGAATTGGATTAGATATCACTCAAGCATAGGTCTGATCAGAGAACGGTAAAAGAAACACGAAGAGTAGGAAGATTGCTGGAGTGCGAAAAGCGGAAGTATGTCACGTAGCGGAAGTATACTAGGTGCTAGAGGTCGAGGGCATCTGCACACTAGCGGCGGCACGCGCTGGCGGCGGAGGAGGGGAGGGTGGGGAAACGCGCTGCGGCCAGTACGGCGGGCTGGGGATGTATGATATGATTTGGGGGTTTTAAGGCAGACCGACAACGAAGGTCACATGCCGCCCACGGGCTGGAGGAACACGCGCTGGCCGGCCGGCAGTAACGGGCGGGCTGGAGGAACACGCGCAGTACTGCTGGCGGACGGACACGCTAATAGTGACGCGGCAGGTGTTTTGCAGCGGACGAGGAAACACGCTCGGCCGGCCGGCCCGCACTGCAGCCAGAGGTGATTGCACTCTGCCGCGGGGGAGCAGTGGAGGGGAGGGGCTGGCGTCCGACGACGGTCGGCCTCCGTCAGCGTCTCCCACCGAACCGGCCAGTGGATAACCGGAACACCTCGGCACGGCGGCCGCTGCAGCAATGCGCGGAACGCCGCATTTCTGAGCGGCGGACGTGTGACTCAGGTGAGGCCGGCCGCCGGGGTCAATGACACCGGATCCGGCGGGCGTGCAGAGCGGGCTGACCGCTGCCTCCTCGGTCTGCAGAGGCAGCTGCGAGGCCGAACACAAACACCGAGACACCGCCGGCGTATCGCACACACAGCGCGCTGCTAAGCTGCCGCGGCACGGTCCGCTGATGCCCTCTGCTGATCGCTGGCGAACCCGGAAATGAAAACAGAGGACGGCAGGCAAAGGTCGACTACAGACCGCTTTGAAGCACATAATGGTTATGCATTTCACATTTGTGCATTATATGCAATTAATGCGTTACAGGGATTGATACAAATGAATCGTTCTTATCACGTTCCCCATCGTAAGACCAGCATGGAAAGACGCGCACCCAACCACCACTTTCTTGGGCGGCTCGTTTTTTGCTCCCGAATAAGACACCCATTAGGGCGGGACGATGGAATTTCTTCCCCTGCTTTGATGCGGCGTGGAGCGCTAACGGTCGGCGTCGCGGCGGCACCCAGTGGCTCGGGTGGTAACAGCGAGGAGCGCCGGGCCGCACCGTTCGACGGCCGCCGCCGCCGGGGAAGCGTCGAGCGGCCGCGGCGGCACCCAGTCGAGCGGAGGTGGAGCCGTAAAACGCTCCCAGACGGCACCGTTACGGAGGGTCGGGAAACCACGGACAGAGGAGCGGGCGGCTTCTGTAACCACGGACAGAGGAGCGGCCAGCTGACTCCAACACACGATCATCGGTCCACGTCCACACAGAGTCAGAGGGTCCTCATAAAACAGCAGCTCAAACTCCAGCCACAGACGGTGATAGCTGTGTCACCGCACGGCTCCTAACAGCACAATGTCTCGGAGACAAAGTGGCTCCTTAAGAAACAATGTCTCGGAGGAAAAGTGGCTCCTAACGGTACAATGTCTCGGAGACAAAGTCGTTAACATCGACGATGACTCTCGCTTTGAGTTTTGACTCAACACAGAAGCCTCCGCCTCACACGATATAAAATAACAGGACGTGCAGTGAGAATCACGAAATAAGCCAAGCTATTTGCGAGCAGCCGCTAGAAATATGTGACGAGACCGGAACTGAGCTACCGCAAACGCCGACACAAGACTGCCTCCGCAGCCGAGATGAAAGCCTTCCGAGAAGACGGCTGACGGCTTCCTGAAGACGGCTGACTGTCACTATCTATCACGCCACAGCGTCACACTGAGACTGTGTCGCGTCACACTGAGACTGTGTCGCGTCACTCTGAGACTGTGTCGCGTCACACTGAGCCTGTGTCGCGTCACACTGAGATGTGGTGCGTCAACCTGAGCTGTGTCGGTACACTGAGACTGGTGGTACACTGAGCGTCGCGTCAGCATGAGACTGTGTGGTCAACTGAATCGGTGTCGCTCACTCTGAGACTGTGCGCGTACGACTGGAACTGTGTCGTCAACACTGAGCTGTCGCGGTCACTTGAGACTGTGTGGTCACTGAGACTGTGCGCGTCACACTGAGACTGTGTCGCGTCACACTGAGACTGTGTCGCGTCACACTGAGACTGTGTCGCGTCACACTGAGACTGTGTCGCGCCACACTGAGACTGTGTCGCGTCACACTGAGACTGCCATATCCAGGGCACCACGTCCTGTCAGCCGGGCCAGCGCCCCAGCAGACGGAGAACACATACCTCTGTTGTACTGCACCCGCACGGTGCTCTTCTCCTTCTTGATCTTGGTCGGTCGCGGCGATACGAGTGATGACGAGGCCGGAGAGATGCGAACCTCAGTCCTGGCCGCCGGCATCGGAGCCGGCATAGGAGCCGGCATCGGAGCCAGAGCCGGCATCGGTGCCAGAGCCGGCATCGGTGCCAGAGCCGGCATCGGTGCCAGTGTCGGCAACGGAGCCAGAGCGGGCATCGGAGCGGGCATCGGAGCCGGCATCGGAGCCGGCATCGGAGCTGGAGTGGCCATCGGAGCCGGCGTCGGTGCCGGGGACGGTGCCGAGCTGGAGACGACCGGCGCGTCGGACTCGGCGCTGAGCCGCTCCATCTGCGCCAGGTCGCGCTCACCGTCCTTCAGCAGCGCCACCTGCTGGGCGGCGAGGCCCAACTCCAGCAGGAGCTCGTCCATCTCATCCTGAACCATCAGCTGACCCACCGAGTGCATCGCGTCTGTTCGCTGCGCGCCGCGCACTCCTCACCGTCCAACACCCACCGAGCACCGCACAGCACTGCGCCCGCTCCGCCGCCCCGCCGCCCCGCTGCCGCTGCCCCGCCGGCCGGGCCGGCCGAGCCGCTACGTCGCCGCGTGACGTAGCCGCTTCCTCGTTCCCTGTGGCCGCGCCGAGCGGTGCGCGGCGCGTTATTCACCTTCTTGAAATACGAATGGGGTCAACAAACGATTGCATCACGGCCGCGTGCACCGATCGGTGGTGCGGTGCGACCGGCGCAGCTCGTGGGTCCGCGGGCCTCGGACGGGGTGCGGGAAGGGCGCTCAGCAGCCGCGGGCGAGCCGCGCATAGCCGGATGCGCCGGTGGTCGCAAGAAGCGCCGCGTCTCGCCGCCACCGCCCAGCTAACGGTCGGTTCGCGGCCGGTCGCCCGCGCCCCAACGGGACTTTGACGGCGCCGCCTGCAGGCGTGTCGACAGGTGCGGGTCGCGCGGGGCAGCGATCAGGGCCGCTGTGTGACCCCCGACCGCCGGCAGCTGCCAGGAGGGGCACCCGCGACCGCCGCTGAGGTCAGTGCGTCCGCCGGCGGCCAGCTGTGACGTCACAGCGTTTGCAGAGCGTCTTTGCGTGCGCTGACCGCTGGCCGCCGGATGTCGAAATCGCCACGCACGCCGCTCGGCAACATCGGCCAAATGCCCGCGGCGCACACTGGCTGGCTCCACGTGCCGTGCTCTGGCGGGAGGCACAGGCTGGCTACACGTGCCGTGCTCTGGAGGACACTGGCTGGCTACACGTGCCGTGCTCTGGAGCACACTGGCTGGCCACACGTGCCGTGCTCTGGAGCACACTGACTGGCTACACGTGCCGTGCTCTGGAGAACACTGGCTTCTGGAGCACACTGGCTGGCTACACGTGCCGTGCTCTGGAGCACACTGGCTGGCTACACGTGCCGTGCTCTGGCGGGAAGCACTGGGAACAGGCTGACTTGCCAAGCTGCTAAGTTGCAACGTATTAATTAATATGTGACCCCTGGGCTCTTGGTACAAGACCATCTATAGAAAAGTTTCGTTTGGTCCAGCGGGATAACTCAAAGGTCACGTACAAAACACCAATGTTAGTTGTCAGTCAGGAGACCAAGACCTTCACTATATATCTTGCATTCCAAAGAAGGATACGAGGTTCCATCGGACTCGTGATCGGAAAACTAACCTTGAGGAATGTCATTGTCTCACTTCTCAAATTCTCAATGTGACGCCGCTTGTGGTGTTATAAATATTAGTAAAATTGCTGCCAACACGGATGTTTATGGACATTGTTTCTCACAAACCAGTTGCTATAATTTAATAAAAAAGTTAAGTTTAATATGAGGGCCTGGATGACCTTCATATGAAGAGAATTTCGGGAAGTAAAAAAACCTTTTACGCTAGCCATATGTCGGCTAATGTACGACCAAATGTACACAACAAGCTCGACTATGATCAATATTTAGTATAAGAGTGACGACGTTCATCGGCTCAGGGTCCCGTTCTCAATACACTGGGACTGGGATGTTACAGATGTTACAAAACCAAACTCAAAATATCTATTGCGATTCGACTCGGTGTTGCTTATTAATCTATACTTTACATAATTTCAATGCCTAGCACGGAAAATGGCTATCTCAACTCAAATATAATGTTAAGGTGGGACAGTCCTAAGACGTTTAAATAATTAATTAATTACCAACTAAGACGAAGTCGGCATATTATCCGCACCACCAAGCACCGGCCGATTTCAGATGGGTCTTGCCCAATGTCCATTGGTTGTAACAGCGGCAGAACACCCCCAGGGACGCAGGAACTATGTTCAAGTTGCCCCCCCCCCCCAACTTGGGAGGAGAAGCAGGATTTCAGCCTGCCAACTAGTACCTGCAGTCTGAATTCCTGCTTCACTCCAGAATTCTGCCCGATTTGAGCTTTTCATTTTTGGTTGTATTATTCGTGCTACTAACGCGTCCACTACAGGTATTTTGTTGATTTAATTTGACTGAAAAGGGACTCGGTAATACAATTGTCATTTTTTTATGAAAATATAAAATTGGGAAAATTTGAAGCCAAAATCATTCGTCATATTTTCAAAAATTTCAGATGTTT
>VOPJ01000360.1:0-45302 GCA_014673585.1 Semibalanus balanoides
GTGATCCAGTTGCGCTGGACTGTTAGACTGTGCCGCTTGAAGCCTTCTGTACTGATAGTCTAACACCCCACAGTCAAGTGTAACTGGATCACTCTCAGTAGGCCTGTTAACACCGCGCTAAATATGTTCCGCATACAAATTTTCCACGTAATTTCTTTCTACATTTTTGGCCGTAATTTCCCTAGATTTTGGGTACCGTTCTTACCGATCTTACTTTCTTACGCGTGTCTGCTCGCGTGTCCGTGTGCTGCGCAATGCGACGAGATGAAATTAACGGCGAAAATGTAAGAAGAAATTACTGGAAAATTCCGCGCGGAACACACTTAGTGCGTGTAAACAGCCTATTGTTGAGCCAGTTTCGCCAAGCTAGGGACAAGCGATCTTTCTGTCGGCACCTGTACCTACCACATCACGGTTATGTAATCACCCCATATCGTTGCCCCATATAAATGTTACACTAAGAGTGCTCTTAACCTTGACTTATGTGACATCGCACTGCCTCAGCCTATGGGCGGATCAAGAGGGGGACGGGGGCATTCCCCCAAACCATACAAAATCGGCACAAATTTGACACATTTCCTGAGATAATAGAAAATCTAAGCAACTTTCACTAAAGAAAGTTGGTTTTAAATCAGCTACTGATACACAAACAAGCGAAATCCGATGAGTTTTTAGAACTGTGCAATGCTTTTTTGGATTTGACCATGCCTTCCAAACTGACCAAAGCCACCCGTTCTGGATCCGCCTATCCCTCAGCCTCAAGTACTTGCAATACAAAGGAATGTCAAGGGGCTACTTAAGTCGCCGTTGCAAATTACGAAACGCGGCATAGTGTAGTCCGGTTTCACAATGTCCATGGTAACAAGTGACAGCATAAATTATGTCCAGGGTATGCCAAGAAACAGCACGCGTTTGCAGTGTTCTACATTGATAGCATTACATATTTAATTGGAGACTAGTGTCCCAAAATTGATGAGGCACATGGTGAAATATGCAATGCATGTGGAATAAAATGGTCATTTCACATGCATAACACTGAAGAAGGGAACCATAAAGGAGGTTTAATTAGCAATACTTTGAAGGAATACGATTGCGGTAGATTGTATGATTGTATCACTAAAAGCCGTCCCATTTCGACCTTATTGAATTCGAGTATGCAGACTGTGTCACGCAATATAGGCTTGATCGTTCTAGAATATTGTCATTTTAAGCAGACTGAATTTTAGCTAGGATTTAATGTACCGTGTCTATGTATATGTATAAGGAAAACAAATTTACGTTGTCGTTTCTGGCGCTTTCCTCGCCGATTCTCACGATATGACTTACACTTCTCTGTGGACAGCTTCGGTGTCTCAAAAACATTTTGAGTTAGAGTCAAGAGCTTTATTATAAATTGGGGATCACAGCTTACGACATTTGCTTCTCATTTCCCTTTCTTGCTCATTACATCACAAGCAGAAAGGTTAGGTAATGCAGCCAAGTGCACGCATATTGGTAAAGAGCCTATTACCTACCCTTACGACTTACTTTTGTATGCTCACTGGTGGATCTAGGAGGAGAGGGGGTAGAAGAGGAAAATCCCCCTGCCCATTCCAGGCTCCACAGGGGCGGCAATACAAATAAGTCCTCGGCCCCCACCCCCAAAAAACGCTAAATCTTGTGATGAAAAATGGGTACCTACTGACTGCAAAAAATCGCTTTTTGCGACAAAAATGACCTCGTTCATGTTTCCTCTATTTGGTAGAACTTTGGAAGCAGTAGATTAAGTGCGCGTCTGAGTAGCGCTATTTTGATCTGGAGCGATTCACGACCAACGTAGCTTTTGCACGGTGTCGAAGCTTTTGCACGGTGGCGATACAACGCGTAACCAATAAGTTTTTTTTTTCGACGTGCCGGTCTGCAAAACGTGGCAGGTTTCGACGAGATCTCACCGGGGTAGGGTTGGCACTAACACATTAAAATTGGCTCAGCTTTTATAAGTTTGGGTCAGTTTTTGATTTTTTACAAGCTGCTTCCCCGAGCAGAGCAAAGACTATTTGGGAAGAATTTACGCCCGTCGTTTATATACCAGAGCAGTACTGCTCAAGAAGTACAACACATTAAATGGTAGAAGAAAGCCCGCGGAACTAACAAAATGCACCACTTGTGTATCAAATGCGGCATAGTTGCATATTCGTTTATGCCATATTTCCACCTACTAATCAAGCATTTATTTGACAGGGCAAGGAAATTTCTACTATGTTTTACTAAATATAGTTAATCGCTGACATTGTAAAGAACATCGATTATTTATATTACAACATCGTGTTAATCATAACGGGACATAATTTCCCTGCATTGTGTCCAGATGCGTAGCCAGACGCCCGACAAGGGAGGCACGGCATCTCCAGGGCCCTCTCGGCGAAGTCCCCCCGAATAAAATGGCGCTAAAAATATATCTCCCGGACTTAGGCCACTATATTTTGCAGGGCCCCTAAAAAGTCGTTAACAGGGACGTCGTCGATAATTTTTTAGTGTAAAAGTCGCCCCAATGGAGGGGGCACGACAGCACGTGTCCCCTCTGCCCCCTGGATGCGCCCCTGGTTGTATCTAAAATATAGGCAAGTTTCGTAGTTGATATAAAAGTAATACGCGCCATTAGGAGGAAATGGCGCAAAGCAGCCATGTGCCGTATTTGCGATGATAGCGTACCAGTGTTCGTCTGATTTTTGAGTGCACTAAGTACGGGGAGAAATTGTATTTTGGGTATAGGTAAGAGGTAAGTTATAAATTGCTCTTAACAAAATGTGATTTCCCCACGTCACGACCCCTACCCTCAAAACCATCCCGGTCAAGGACCGGAATCTGATTTATCTCAGCAAAATTTCCCCCCCTCACCCCCACCAACCATATGATGCATTCAATGATTCATTCCTTTGATGTTTTGTTAAGTAGACGTAAAAATAGCAGTAGATACCTACAGTAGCCGAGTATAAACTGTGACTATGCAAGTACATGCGGTGTCCCAAAATTGATGAGCGATTGGTGCGGTGTCTTTGTTTCAACCACCTTCCACGACCGACGAACAAACGGATTTACATCCAAACCTGGCTGTGAAGAATATGCACAATGCAAATACCGGGTGATCACAGAGCGCCAGCGTCTGACCCGAGCTTAACCTGTTGGGCACGGCAGAGGTAATCTCTTCGGTACCAAAAAAGCCCGTATAACACCTCGTAAATGTTGAATGAGACATCAATACGCATCCTCGCAGTTGTAACTAGTCAGAGGTATACAGGCCCGTAATCAGATACCCAATGAATCGTATTTACCCAATGGCAATGAATGACCGGTTTTGGGCCCAAAACAGCAAGGAGTTGCATTTCACCGTGACGGTAAACCAGTCTCTGCGGCCTCGTCGGAGGAATGCCGAGCTACAAAGGCCTCTCTGACCCGTATAGCGAGCCTCGCGGCCAGACACCCACTGCCAGATACTAAAGGGAAATGCTAAAAATGGCCAGAACATCAGCGATGCTGCGAAGAAGGGGAATGGTCTGTCAACCGATGCCAAACTCCTGTCGGACATGTCAAGAACAGGCGCGGATCCAAGACTTCGGTCAGGGGGGAGCGCCACATACAAAAAAGTTGCGTCCTCGTGCACGACCCGGCTCAGGAGGGGGGGGGGCCTTGCGGCCACTCTGTTCGACACAATATACCCAGGGGACCCAATATATCCAGGGGGCGGCCTAGCGGCTCCTCTAAATCTGCGTCTAAAGAGCTTTAAAAACAACAGAAAACAAGACAGTGCTCTAGTCCATCACGCCAAAAAAATCGTGAATTTGGTATCGCAGTGACTTTCGGGCTTTGCAGAGGTTAACCATGATTTGTCTGACCGGACGATGGCTCTGATCTGTCACCGATCAAAATCTGAGAGCAGTCAAGAACGACCCCAACAAGATGGCGCCCGCTACCCCTGAAGAGACACTGGTACAAAGCCTCCAAACGGCATGGCGGATAATCAAGGCACACACTCGGCAACCTGATGGGTGAGGTGGCGCAGCGCATACGGTAGTGTTTTCCAGTATGTGGGGGATATTTTGGAAGAGATCGCGAACGACACTTATCCTGCTTATTTTTTATTTAACGAGAATCAACCACTCATCAGTTTTGGTACACTCTATGTATGTACATTTTACACATCATGCACTTGTTATTGGACGTAGACGGCACTTGACCTACCCGAGACAGGCTTTTGAAAATGAACTCTCGTTGCTGTACTTACCATGCAGACAAGGGCTTTGGGAGATGCCAGAACGTCCATGCTGCACCTACCGGAGAGAGGTCACTAAGTTGAAAGATGCCGCGGGATGCGAGCAGATGTGCGGACGAGCCGCATTACTGAGAGAGGATACTCTTCCACCACCTGGCCTGAGAGACTGGAGCTGCAGCCCATCAGATTCCGAGAGAGAGTTTACGTCTCAACATGCTCGTAAACCACCTCAGACATGACGCATGTGGTCCATATTCGATCCCACTTTCAGCGGGCTCCGTGACCGTCCCCTTCGCTGGAGGCATGTAGTGGAACGGGGGCGGTGCCTGCGAAGGAGGAGGGGCGTAGAATAGGACGGTAACGATGCGAGAAACATCTCGGTGGTGGTGCGAGAAACACCTTAGACTCCGGTGTTTTAATGACTTCGGCAGGTAGGTATCACTGAATAAGAACTCAAGGGTTCTAACTTCCGTGCGTTCCGTGGACCTAGTAAGACAGTGATTCACAACAGCAGGAGAATAGTCACCCCCTTTTGATGACTAGCAGACTCGTTACCCCCTCTCCACTGCGCCGACCACCGCCGTTCCCGGTTTCAAGCTATGCGGTACAGCATAACTTCAGGCGTTTACTACTAGTGCCATCTAGGGACAGGAATATAAGTAGGCACGTGCTGCCGCTCTGGTCTAAGACAGTGGCTCCCGGTGATTAACGACGCATAAGACGTACCGTGGTAGATCCAGGATTCGGTCAACACGCGGGTCAAGTAACAAAGTGGGCCCCCAGGCCTTAGAGGGACCCCAGGCCTTAGAGGGATCCTTAAGGCCTGAGGGATCTCTAAGGTCTTAGAGGGACCCCTAAGGCCTTAGTGGGCACTGGGCTCATCATGCCTTGGTGGGCCCTTTAGACCTTGAAGACAAATGTAGGCCAGAATTTTTTGAGTGCTTTGAGTGCATTTTGCTTTGAGTGCAAAATAGGACTTAAACATGCCAAAATGGACCACTGCAAACCGGCATTGGCCCTGTCCAAGCCATAATTGGCCCTCTTCGAGCCAGATTGCCTCCTGGATGTCAAAGTGGGCTCTTTAAAAGTTAGACTGGGCCCTCTGGAGGTCAGAGAAGGAAAATTTACCTGCAATTTGTTTGAAAACAGAGTGAAATTCGTTTTGAATCACTTCGATCGGTTATGACTCCCTCAAGCTACTGGGCACCACTGAGGCTCAGGGGGGGGGGGTCATGCCCCCCCTCTGGATCCGCCACTGACGCCGTAAAACAAAGCTGAACAGTGAACGTTATTAAACCTCTCTTGGTTTGGATGCTCCTTGGGATAATGTGGTGACCGTGAAACAGAAACAGATGTGTATACAGTGTGCACCACCATTAAGCGAATTAGCTGTGATTTAGAATTTAGCTGCTCGATCGATCTCAATTTCCTACGGCATTATACCCACCCTAAGAAATGCCTAGTAGAGCATTCTTGTTGAATACATAGAACACATCTGTGATGACAAATTTGTGTATTTTCAGTGTCAAGGTCAGGGGCAATGTCCAAATCAAGGTTCCATGCCAAGGTCAGGTCAGATCACTATGATGTAACCAAACCAGCTACAGGGTCATGATTTCTCAGATCAGATAAGCGCATGCTGAATAGCTTGAACGTTTTCTAACACCTTTGGGATGACAGTAAATTTTATACCATAGCTTGGGTGACAGAAGTCATTTGGTCTTGACCTGACTTGACCTGAAATGACCTGATCTTGACCTGACCGGATTTTTGCAAGGAAATGTGCAAATATGGATATTGTTTGACCGCTTGTGTGTCAGCGAATACAATTGTATTATTTTTAAGCACATCTTGGTATGTTTGATTTTGGCCTGACCTGACATGACCTGAACTTGATCTTAATTATTGACTTACACAAAATATCAGTATCAATTGAATCATCAAGTGGTAGTAAGCAGGACCATTTTTTTTTTGCTGTATCGTGACATTTCGAATGATACCCATGATTACATATTTCTCTAGCAGCATCGCATAAGGTCAAGGTCATGTCAGGTAATTTCAGTTCATATCAGGTCATTTCAGGTCACGTCAGTTTAAAATCAAAGGAAGTTTCTATCTTAACGCGTTCGTGTGATATCGCCGGAAAACTAAATGGGTGGGTGAAAAAGCCTGGTTGGCCTGGTTGGTTTACTTTGTTAAGTAAGCACTGTCTAGCCCGCCATTGGCTGGGGGGTTAAAAACGCCCCTAAGAGATTTTCGCAATAACTTAAAAACGATCAGCGTTATCAACGGGAAACTTCGAGCTCCATCTGTATCAACTTGACGTCTTCCTTGCAAAAATGAATCCAAGTAGAAAAATAGAAATATTTGGATTTCGTAGCACAAAATAGAGATATACTTATTATATTTAGATAACTCACTACACATGAATTTGACGCAAAAATCAATTTAAGTTAAACACGCCGTACAAAAAAAAATGATAATAGTTCTGTCATTCAGACGGAGTGAGTGAGAACGCGAAGCGTTCGAACGAACGTAGTTTTACAGATGGGCCAAATTCCGTCTTCATCTTGCTTGCTTGCGCCGGTGATGGGTTTCAAATTTCAGATATGCGTAAAATAACCAATTGAACATGTGGCGCATGACTTTCGTAGACCTCTTGCCCATAGTGACCTAACGTGACCTGATATTGACATTTGCTTACAATTTCAATTTTGTTTAAGCGGGAGTCGGGGAGGCAATATCCTTGAGAAAATCCTGCTATTTGTGGGTCCATGTGTGCGCCATGTTGACCGTTCCGGCGAACGGCCAGGCCGGTCCGTCGGCCCAGGCCGGCCCGGTCAGGGCCACGGTCGCCGGCCCGGTCGGCCAGTCAAGGTTACCAGCGCGGTAATAACACCAGAGCATATCTCGATCCTCCTAAACCAGCTCCCTCGGCTTCAGACACACAGAGACGCGACCCACGGACCACATGCATTGACCATAGGGAGGCGGCGGCGGCTGCGGAGCTGCGGAAGCCGACATGTGCAGCCGAGGAGCTGCCAATGCTGCGGTGCAGAGCTCCGCAGCTGCGCCGCGGCCGTACATTGTCGCAGCTGCGCAACAAGCGCAGCCGTGCACCCGAGGCGGAAATTGCAATGCCCCGATCCCGCTGCGTCGTGGAGGTCCGTCCCGCGCGTGAGGGGGTGTTTCTCCCTTCCAAGCGAATTAAAATTAAATAAAAAAAAAAAATAAAAATGGGTTTGTTCGCTTCTCCCTTGTTGGTCACTTTGGTTGGTGGGATACAGTTTTCAATCTAAGGGCTTTAATAATTGTTGAAGTATGAAACCCAAAAGATCAATTTATCTTCAGGTTTTGGACTTGGACCGACTTGACCTGGCCATGCAAGGTGGCGGCTCGTCATAGGAGGCAACTGAGGCCGGCCTCAAACCAGTCATCTTTGAGAAGACCGCGGATAATAGATTTTTAAATAGGCAAAGTAAGTGTTTTTCTCACTTCATTTACTAATTCACATCATGTTAAATGTAATATTATTAATATGAACTAAAGTAACGCCATTTCGAGCCGTCAGCCAAGGGCGGATCCAGGGGGCAAAGGCGGCCATGGCCCCCAAACCACCCAAAATGGCGCAAATTGACACATTCCCTGAGTTTGTCGTAAACTAACAACATTTACTAGAGAAAGTTTTGTTTTTAATCAGTTATTTGATGCATAACAAGGCGAAATCTGATGAGTTTCAGATTATGCGAGATATTTTTGGGATTTGGCCCCCCCAAACTGTTCAAAATACTTTCTGGATCGCAGTTGCGCTCCGCCCACTCAGTGACCGTCTGTTTTATAATAATAGCCGGTTTTCGAACCAATGAGCCTGCTACTGAGGGGCCCTGCCGGCCGGCGCCTCGTCGACGCACCCCACCCGCTTACTACAGCTACCGAGGCACCAGCGAGCAAACGCCGTGCAACCGACGATGCCGCGTCTAAGTCTATGGCTGGCAATGGAAGTCGTCTGAGGCCCGAAACTGTTGGGCCTCTAAGCGATTATTCAGCTCAAAAGAGTCGCAGCGACGCAAATGAAAAGTTAATGAATAAGGGGGACATACTGATCTATTGATTTAAACACATATGTTGTTGAATTTAAACATAAATCGCATCACGAGATGATGGCGTAAAATCACATATTTTTTTCGGCCAGCGAGCGCCGCTCACGGCATAGACAGACAGCGAGGGTAAAGAAGAGGAAGAGCAGGAATTTTGAAACCCGGCGGCAGCAAGTGTATACGAAACTGTCTTAACTTGGTGTCTTATAAGATTGTAATCATATATAAAACTAACATGTTGAAAGCAACACACTGCCCGATCAATGTGCTAGACATCAATTAATCATGGATAATCAAGATGTTTGTATATTTGAGGATAGCGCATATTACGTACTTTGTGTTTGGCATCGTAAATGGATCATGAGGTGACGACACAATAATATAGGAAAACAATATTAACAGAGAGGAAATTATTCGCGTCAATTCGACTGAGCAGGCCATGCTCTGGCAGCTTCCAGCTGCTTCAGGAGGTCGGCGGGCGATGCGCGAGATGCGAGATGTAATTACAGGATGGGATTTTCGCGATGCAATTAACAACCGTGAGGTAGGCTGGAGCCAGCTACGTGAATATATAGAGATCTTTAAACTTAAAACACATCACAAGCCGTAGGCGTGGTGTATCCAATCTCGTCTCGTCGAGCGTATCGTTGCATGTGCACTTTCGCAGCAATGTCGTGGTGCTTGTCTCTGTGAGTTGTGACCGCCTGTTGTGTAGTTAACTCCACAGCGGTCTGTGAGTGTAATCGTGACTGTGGTGATTCGTGGGAAGTGCATTATTCCCCATTGGACTTTGAACAAAATGATAAAGGCGATGATTTATACGATTTTCTGATCTAAAGCGGAAAAGTCTTTTGGTCAACGATTCGGGAAGAAGCCGATGGAAAAATACTGACTTGACGGACGTCCGAAGGTAACGCCGTCTCTCTATTGAAGCCATCACGGTAACAATTACTCCGTTTCCATTAATTATCGTTTCTGGCCATCAGGGCCTCAGTACCTTGATGGCCACGACCGCCACTGCTACCATGTACCTATTTGGAGATATTTCGCGTTTTTCGATGCGTCCATTACCGTTTATCATGAGCAGGCAAACCTACGGATCATTTACGTCAAATTCGGGTAAACGTCAGTTTCGGCTCATGTAAACGGGGCAATTAAATGTAAATTTACGAACCTGAAACTTACGTAAATTTGATAGCGGCTCATGTAAACGAGGTAATTGAGAGCTTTCTATTGCCGTCTTGCGTGTGCGGCTGCGGTTATTGGTTCGGAAGATAGCGAGAGGGCGCGAAAAACGCCCCCTACCAGCCAATGACGTTCGGCTGAGATCCCAGCCAATGCCAGGCTAAATGTAAGTTTTACGCCTTCTAGTAAGGAATAAACCCATCAACATTCATTGCAACGTCTAATTGCCGTATTCGGTAATTTCACCTTATGTCCACTGATGACCTTAACCAGACCCAAGACTACCTAATGAGGCTTGGAACGTGTCCGACAGAACGACTCTGACGTGTCCGGCACGACAAATCACAGCAAATAATGGCAGGGGCGGATCCAGGGGGGCCACGGGGCCATGGACCCCCCCCCAAAGGGCCTGAGACTATGATTTGCCCCCCCAAAAGGTCGGACAAATTAAAAATTATCGTAAAAATTGCTTTGCAGCAGTAAAAATCCAAGCTTTTTTCTCAGTCAAAAATGGAAATTTCGCGCACGCTCGCGGCAGACACAAGTTGGCAATTGCTATACAAATTTTGGAAAATAGGAAAGCGAACAGGTACATTTAGTGTCTGGCAGAGCTTCCCTGGAGGGCATACTTTTCGAGGGCAGCAATATGCCCTATGCTACCAAGGGCGCATATATGCATTTTTGGGCGGCTAAACTGTTTTCCCAGGCGGCAATATGTCTCAGGGCGGTAGCCAGGATCTTGGCCAATGGGGGTCCCGACCTGATTCCAGGGGCCTTGGCGCTCAGAGGGGCCCAAATAGAGATGACGGGCCTACAAACGACCATTTTGTAGAGGCCGTTGCTTAGTGCACTCAGTCTGTATGACATCAGTTAGCGCACTGTTTTTCCCAAAAAACACGATTTTTTAGGCAACGATATCGTGCGCAGTGATAAGCCTTTGTCTGGGCTGGAGTGGTAATACATTTTTTCGTCCTTTCCAGCCGACCCTCAATACTTATCCGTGACGCCCCCAGTGGCCGGCGCCAGCGCTTCCGTGACTAGTTAGGGCATACCGGCCCTCTGGTCCAGCACGTACCAGGATTTCGCCAGGGGGGGGCAGCGTCGAAAAATCACATTTTGCTCAGGTCAGCCAATGCTGCGACTGGGGGGGGAGTAGGGTCGGTTTTCAAGAATCTCCAATTCTATCTAGTGTAAATTTATTTCGCTCAGGCGGGGGCAGGCCCCCGTGACCCCCGCCCCGTTGGCTTTACGTCCTGCTGGTCCCGGGCAATAGAGAAAATGGGAATCAACGCTTATGCCAATAGGGAATCAATAACGCCACCTACTATTCATAATTTCGTTAACTTAGGTAACACACGATAATCGCTATAGTGGCACCATATCAGGCAAGGCACAGCTGTGCCACGGAAACTTCTCTCTGCGGCTTGGCCATTAGGTATTGTAGCCTATGTCTCACTAGGGGCGCAGCCAGGGGGGGCATTTGGGGCAGAATCCCCCCCCCGATCGCGCTGAGAGGGGGCTCATCTCGGTCTGAAAGGGGCCCATCCGTCTCGTGGAGCTCGTGGGGCGGTGGGGCCCTCTGCGGTCTGACCAAGGGGCCCATCTCGGTAAATCGGTTGACACTGAGGGGGGCCCCTTGGTCGGCAGTGAGGCGCTTCTGGTCGATTTAAGGCAAGCCTTTGCGTCTGAGGGAGCCTCTGTCGGTCCTGAGGGTCCCTCTGTCGGTTTTAGGGGTCACTCTGACGTGTCTTGAGGGAGCCTCTGGTCGGTTTTGAGGGGCCCCTGTCAATCTGATGGGGTTCTTGATAGCAGCTTATAACTAAACATTTTTTGGGGGGGCATCAGCCAAGTGTTAGGGGTCCCACTTCGGTCAGTTCGGTGTGCCCGCCCCCCCCCTCGTCGCAAAATACCTGCTGCGCCCCTGATAACCCTGGACTAAATCAACACTATGTCATGCAACCAATGATGTTTCTGTATGTTAAGATGCACTTATTCCAAAGTAAAAAGATAACTAGGTATGGTCTAGGACCAACAAGAAGCTTGCATGGAACCAAAATCATCTTGATCAATTCATAGAGATTAGGACAATATTGTTGCCCACTTAACCTGGGCAGCGACTCCTATCTTCAGTTCCAGTTTTAAGACGAATATCATTTGCCACCTGTTAGTTTACTAGTTTCTGAGTATGAGAGACCGCGCCCCGAAAGATTACCATGGAAAATGTATTTCCAATCCATGGGAATTACGGAGCAAGCAGTTTCTCTCTTCAATCTTCCACAAAGTCACACTAATTATCCATTGTTTGTCAGATCACTGTTATTCCAGTTGTTATGGATGTAAAACGGCCAAAACAAACAAAAACGAGGCAAGATACTATTCTCCATTGTTAAGCAGATCACTGGCAACTAGACTTCATGATAAAAAAGACGAAACAAGCAATATTCCAGGCCTAACTCATCGCATCTTCCCCTCGCACGCAGAAGAACGAGCTTCTGCGGAAGTCCAATCTGAAGGCCATATCATTGCATACAGTACCAATATCTGCCAAAAGTATTAGGCGTATACTGGTCCTAAGAGCCACACTTTTCGCCAAATACTTTGGCTATTAGGCTGCCTATTGCCCAATTGTTCGCTATATGGTGTCTTTGCTTAAGTATGCCCGGAATAATCAGGCTGAATGCACTAAATTAAAACTGTATCAATAAAGCATGTAATAAGCAAATTTGAATACGCAGTTTTTATTCTGCATAGTCTACGCATCATCAATTTTGTCGTTTTAAAATGCAAATAATATGTCAAGAAAGTTTGGTATTTTTCCTATGATTTTTGAACAACGAAACCTTAAACAGCGCAGAATTGGTCTGAATTGGTTAGGCATCGCCTAAAAGTGCCTTAATGGACGCGCCGCACTGACGCCTCAGTTGGTATAAATAAAACGTGATTATTACTTAGATGGTATATGCTAGAGAAAGTGGTGTTCTGTGTTTAATGTGATTTAATGTGATTTTTGTGTGTCTGTTTAATGTGATTTTTCCCAATTTTTAACTTTTTCGAGAAAAAAATGTTTTTCCCGACAAATGTGTTTTTTTTCCCCCGATTTTTTTTTTTCGAAAATGTGTTTTTCCCACAAAAAGTGGTGATTCCCACCTTTTTATTATCTCGAATGCCAAATAAGGTGAGAAGCCCAAATCCGCGGAGAAAAAAAAATGAGGGTACCTTTTTGCCAAAAAAAGTTGGCCCCCCCAAACCGAGCGGCTGGATCCGCCCCTGAATAATGGATCATGATTCGCATGCGTTTGTTATTGTGTGCAAAACCAGCGCTGTTTAAATCTGAATGTCCTTGACAAAATTTTGCATTTTACGGTCATGTAAATTCATGACTGTGTTACTTCAATGTCAGCCAAATTTAAACAAAATTGTCACAATGTCAAATGACGTATAATAGCATGAAAACGCTGCATTCCATGCACAAACACAAGGGGATAAAGCCCTAATAGGTCACGCCAATGCTTTAGTATTGCTGATTAAGAAAGAATGACCACCACGTGGTCATTCTATACACGTGGCTTTTCCTTATTGCGTTAAACGTAATTACGCTAAACATTGCGTTAAACTTTATTACGTTAAATATTGCGATTCACGTAGTAACGCTAAACATTGCGTTACACGTAGCGTTATGCGCAATGTAGCTAAACGTAGTCAGGTAATCTATTTTTTAACGATTTGATCTTACACGTGAGGTTAAGCTTAAATGCCTCGATACAGCAAAATAACATGGCACAATAATGGTGGCTCAAATTTATATTATTTATTTAAGATAATAACTAGCCTATATCGAGAAACCCGCTATAAAGTAACCAAATAACCAAACAACTTACGCTCGGCGGCGACACCTCCTGACTTCCGGACAAGTCTCTCTTCTCAAATGCACGCCTTGTCATGGTGCCGTCAAGTAACTTCCAGGACTGACAGGACCTACCCCCGCTGGCGCAGTGGGTCAGTGTCCAGCAGTGTCCAGCTGTGTCCAGCTGTGTCCTTCGCAGTGGGCGGGGCCTCCCCGGTCCACGGACAGCTGATTGGTCGGCGCCCCATGGTTACGCCGCCGGTTGTAGGTGAAGTGTTTCGAGTATCGAGGCAGTGTTTTCGATGACAAGCTGTGAAGCCTGGCTACCGTTCCAGTGTTTTAACATGATATGGAAGAAATTCACGGCATTTATTTATTTAGACGTACAACGACATCCACAATACATACGGTGGCTTTTCCTGTCGAGGTGAAAATACAAAAATGACAATCGCGTCGCAGGTACGAACATAGGGGGGCGGGTTAAAATAACATTCATGCATCACAACCATACAATAACAAAAGGGGAATCATAGCTAAACATCGGGTCTGCGGTACATCGCATGTCTATGCGTCTTTTGAGACGTTTTCTTCGACGCCCGTTTGGAACGGTGTTAATCTGAAGACGCGTAATCTCAGTGGCAGGCTGTTGTACAGATGAGGCGCTCGCGTAGCCAAACTGACGTCCGACCGTCTCGGTGCGGAGCCAGGAGATACAGCATCCGGTCTGTCTGTATGCGCGGCACGCACTATTCTGTTTTTTGCACATAGCTGTGATGAAGATGGTTCTCCTGTTTTTTGGATGCTGTGTGCAAGAGTGAAATAGTGATACTGAGCCAGTGTTTGTGAGTTGAGCAGCCCGGGCTTTAAGCACGTCTAAATGTGATGATTTATTTTTGCCGGATAACGACCGAGCAGAGAATTTGCAATGTCGAATTATATATATATAATTTGAACGTATACCTTATTATATATATATATATATATATTATATATATATAATATTATATATATTATATATATTATATTATATTATCGTAACATATATTGTCATATATATATTCTCTTTCCATTGCTCAGGAGCCTTCACAGAGCATACGGTCCAAAAACGATACACTACATCACTGCAAAAACTCAATCGTCAGCTTGTATTGTAACAAACGGAACCGCAGAGGGACATTGAACGCATCACTACCATCGACAAACAGGTACCGAACGACACCTGAACGCCGCATTACACAGCTCTGGTCGAGACCCTGCTGCCACCGCGTTCTAACACTGTACACATTCGACGAGCGAGATCCGGTCATACTGAGCCCCCGCACACATCACATATAATAACACCGCAACGGGGGCCATGTGCCGAGACACCGTACGAGCCGTCGGCAAGGCAGAAGACAGCTCACCGCACGGCTTGGATGCTTGGCTAGCTGGTGTAACGCTACCCAGGCGATTGGCTAGCTGGTGTAACGCTACCCAGGCGATTGGCTAGCTGGTGTAACGCTACCCAGGCGATTGGCTAGCTGGGATAACGTTACCCAGGCGATTGGCTAGCTGGTGTAACGCTACCCAGGCGATTGGCTAGCTGGTGTAACGCTACCCAGGCGATTGGCTAGCTGTGGTAACGCTACCCAGGCGATTGGCTAGCTGGTGTAACGCTACCCAGGCGATTGGCTAGCTGGTGTAACGCTACCCAGGCGAGGCTGCGTTAACGCTACCCAGGCTTGGCTTAGCTGTGGTAAACGCTACCCCAGGCGATTTGGCTAGCTGGTGTAACGCTACCCGATTGGCTAGCTGGTGTAACGCTACCCAGGCGATTGGCTAGCTGGTGTAACGCTCGCCAGGCACGTCGCGGCCACCTCGGTTCACCAGTAGCTGTTGTGCTGCAGTAACTATCCGTATTAGAGGAGTCTTGTCGCAGTCGGTTCAGTTGCTGTAAGACTCTCACCTGTGGCGAGACGCAGATGGAAAGGTGTCTGGTTAGCGGGCGGCGATATGGAGATGGAGTCACCGTAGTGATATCGATCAATGAGGTCAACGCTCAAGCGAGTAAATATGTGATGTGAGATAGCAGTGTGGGCCACATTGTCATCGGAGTTTTCCAGAACCCTAGAGTTGGAAAACTACTTGTCGCGATCTTTTCGTAATACTACAGCAACGGTGCAGCGAGGCACGCGATGGTTTAATCCTATTAACGGATCGAATCGAACCTTGTCCCATTGCCATATTGTACTTACATGGGCCACAACTCACCCTCGATGATGAAGCTGAATTACAAATCTCAGACACATCAACCTGCTAGGCTTATACGATCCCCCAAACAGCAGTCACACACGCCTCCTGCCTGCCCGCCAGCTGAACTCACGCTTGTTCTGGCCCAGACCCTCCACCGCCAGCTCCACTCACGTTTGTTCTGGCCCATACCCTCATCCACCGCCAGCTCAACTCACATTTGTTCTGACCCAGACCCTCCACCGCCAGCTCAACTCACGTTTGTTCTGGCCCAGACCCTTCCACCGCCAGGGCTCAACTCACGTTTGGAACAGCTGAGCCATCCTATCCAGAGATAGCAGCTGGTGGGCCAGACCCTCCACCGCCAGCTCAACTCACGTTTGTTCTGGCCCAGACCCTCCACCACCAGCTCAACTCACGTTTGTTCTGGCCCAGACCCTCCACCGCCAGGGGGCACCTGGAACAGCTGAGCCATCCTATCCAAAGATAGCAGCTGGTGGGCGGGCGGCGGCGGCGGCGGCGGCGGCTGGTCGGCGCCCAGGCCGGCCGCCTCCAGGGCGGTGACGAGGCGGCTCAGTTGACCGTGGGTCATGAGAGCAGGGCGGCTGCCGGTCTGAGGTCGCACGCGCGGTACCTCCTGTCGAGGAGACGAGGTAGATGATGAGAGATCGGGAGATTGGGTGAGATCGGGTGAGAGTCGGAGTTGGATGGGTCAGATGGGTCAGATTGGATGGGTCAACGGGATTGGGTCAAATGGTGTGAGATGGGGTTAGACGGGGTCAGATATATTGGGTCGAACAGAGTCAAACGGGGTAAGACGGAAACAGAGACAGGGTACAAAAAGGTACAATTCGGGAATGGTGACAGTGCAAGAGAACATTGCAGCACATCACAGATTTTATAGGCGTCCATTATAAACTTCTCTCCGGATTCCCAGTGGAATCAGCAGGGTGGATTGGGCAAGAATATTGAATAACAAAGGAGGCACAACTTTTCGCCATTTTGAACCAAACTTATCACCAGCTGAGCATTTAGCTGTGCAATTCACTGTTCTCATTGCTCAAAAACAGTCTGGTTTACCAGATGTTAACCACACAGACTTCACTGACAGATCGTCTATATCAGTACACTGGTTGTGTCCCATGCTCCCCCCCCCGGCCTGACCAGGCGCCCCGTTACCGGCCTTTTCGGGGTAGACGGGCGTCGGTCGTCGAGCCTACCAGTAGACATGACAGCAGCAGCAGATGTAGCCTCGCCATGTGATCGGTCGCCGGACTCCTGCTCTCTCCTCCTCTGCCCCCTCCGGTACCTCCCCCCCCCAGCTGACCGGCGCCCTCCGGAGCCTCACCAGTAGACAGGAGAGCAGCAGCAGATGCAGCCTCGCCATGTGATCGGTCGCCGGACTCCGCTCTCCCCACCCCCCAGCTGACCGGGGCACCGTCCGAGCCCACCAGTAAGGACAGGAAGCAGCAGCAGATGCAGCCTCGCCATGTGATCGGTCGCCGACCGTCCTGCTCTCCCTGCTATGCCCCTCCGTACGTCCCCCCCCCCCAGCTGACCGGGCGCCCGTCCCGACCCTCGGTAGTAGACCGGGCGCCGCCCGACCCGGCACCAGTAGACGGAGAGCCAGCAGCAGATTGCAGCCTCGCCCATGTGATCGGTCGCCGGGACTCCTGGCTCTCCCCTGCTATGCCCCTCCGGTACCGTCCCCCCCCCCCCCAGCTGACCGGGCGCCCGTTTCCCGACCCTCGGTAGGCCGGGCGCCGTCCCGACCAGCTCACCAGTAGACAGGACAGCAGCAGCAGATGCAGCCTCGCCATGTGTCGGTCGCCGTTCCCCTTCCCCCCCCCCCAGCGACCGGGCACCCGTCCCGACCCTCACCAAGTAGACAGTTGAGAGCAGCAGCAGATGCAGCCTCGCCATGTGATCGCGTGCCCGGACTCCTGCTCTCCCCTGCCTATGCCCCTCCGGTACCGTCCCCCCCCCCCCCAGCTGACCGGGCGCCTCCCGACCTCGGTTAGGCCGCGCCGCCGTCCCGACCCTTGCACCAGTAGACAGAGACAGCAGCAGCAGATGCAGCGCCTCGCCATGTGAGCGTCGCCGTCCCCCCCCCCCCAGGCTGACCGGGCACCGTTCCCCACCCTCACCAGTAGACCAGAAGAGACAGCAGCAGAGCAGCCTCCCATGTGATCGGTACGCCGCGACTCCTGCTCTCTCCCCCCCCCAGCTGACCGGGCACCGTCCCGACCCTCACCAGTAGACAGGAGAGCAGCAGCAGATGCAGCCTCGCCATGTGATCAGTCGCCGGACTCCTGCTCTCTCCTCCTCCTCTGCCTCCTCCGGTACCGTTCACCGCGCCCTCTGCCGGCGGTCTGGCTGTGCCGTTCACCCCCTCTGCCGGGTGTGTGAGGGCTGCAGAGAGTACTGCCCACGTCCAGAGACCGGCCACGGGACAGGCGGCGGCCAGAGGCGGGGCGGAGCTGGGCAGAGGCACCGCGCCCGGGCCAGAGAGGGGCACCAGTGGCAGGGAGGGGCACGACTCCAACCAGCGGAGAACCTGTGGGGGACAGGTCATAGACACAGGTCACATACAGGTCATCACAGGTCAGCTCAGGTCAGCTCAGGTCAGCTCAGGTCAGCTCAGGTCAGGCTCAGGTCAGCCAGCGTCAGCTCAGGTCAGCTCAGCGTCAGCGTCAGGTCAGCGCAGGTCAGGTCAGCTTCAGGTCAGCTCAGGTCAGCTCAGTCAGCTCAGGTCAAGCTTCAGGTTTCAGCTCCAGTCAGCTCAGGTCAGCACAGGTCATCGCAGGTCATCACAGGTCATCGCAAGTTCGAACACAAAGTCATGCAGGGATAAAACAGATGCATATACCAACACTGCTGTAGGCATGAGTGTGTGGTGTGTGTGTGGGAGGGAGTGGTAGCACCATGACGGCACGGAACATGATGGACAACGACAAACGAGGCAGACATACAGTAGGTTTACTAAAACTTTGACTTGCGTTTAACTTACTTAAGACTGCAGTTACCAAAGTAGGAGATGCATCAATGGAAGAAGGAAGTCCAGCATATTCTCGATACAAACGTAGTGGAGAGCCGTCCTTACAAACCTACGGCAACTAGACCCTTGCCGTACTCATGGGCTCCGCCCACAGGCGGGGGGAGGCGTGTCCACCAATTTTGGACTTTAAAGTTACGCTAATGGCGATTGCGAGCGTTAGCATGGGAAGAGTTTGACTTTCAGGATTCAGAATTGCCTCTGCCCCCCCCCCCCCGGGCCCTGTAACGGAGCCCTACGCGTACCGGATACCTCAGTTTTTCAAAATTCAGTCAGTTAGGATGAATCTATTTGTTCATGCTATCAGACTGACTCCTCACTTCGAGCAGTCTGATAGCGATAACAAATAGATTCATCCTTGCCACTTAACTGACTGAATTTAACTATTGAACACTGCGATACCTGCCACCTATCGCTCTCACTCCCGCGTCCCAACACGTCACGTACCTGCGACACCAGTTCTGGCGGCGGCGGCCGGCTGCGCAGGTCTCTGTACAGGTGTGTGAGCGCAGTCAGGAGGCTGGCTGTCAGCAGGGGAGCCAGCTGGGGCAGCTCGTCTGCCGCGGGAGGACCGACGTCGTCCAGAGGTGGCGGCTGCAGCAGGTGGTCCTCCAGAAGGGATTCAGCCAGGCGCAGAGAGGCGGCGGAGGTACAGCCCAGCTGCTGTAAATGACAGAAGACGGACAGACAGATCAGAGACTCGGCCAGACGCAGAGAGGAGGTGCAGCCCAGGTAGTGTAAACGACAAGCGACACGTATACAAAACAGATGAGTTAGAACACGGTAAACGTAATAGTAAATATATATTGACGGCACGGCAGCTTTTCTTCCTTGTTCGTTTGCTCTTCCCCTTCGTCACACACTGACAATGCAGCAATGTTTCATAGACTAAACAACAGTCCTCAGGACACCGCAGAGACACATACAATCAACATTATTTCTGCATTACAAATAACATGCAGCACCGGCATTTATTTAACGAAAGCTTTTGAGTACACAAATCATTTTAAAATATAATTCGTTCGTGCGCAGCAATCAGCGGGAGCCCAACAGGTAACATTGAGAAGTTTTTGGTCGGCCGTTACACCTTACCCTGACGGCTGACTTATCTAACCGCTGACATCTCTGACTGACCGGGTTCGCTTTGAAAGTTTTTTTTTCTGTCTGACCGGCTGCTGACTATCTAACGCTGACATCTCTGATGACGTCTCTGAGGGCTTGTCTGACGCTGACTTATCTAACCGCTACATCTCTGACTGACGTCTCTGAGTCTTTGTCTACGGCTTGACTTATCTAACCGCTGACATCTCTACTGACGTCTCTGAGTTTCTTGTCTGACGGCTGACTTATCTAAAAACGCTACATCTCTGACTGACGTCTCTGAGTCTTATCTAAACCGTGACATCTCTGACTGACGTCTCTCAGTCTTATGCTAAACCGCTGACACCTCTGACTGCCGTCTCTGAGTCTTGTCTGACGCTGACTTATCTAAACCACTGACATCTTCTGACGACGTCTCTGAGGTCTTGTCTGAGGCTGAACTTATTCTAAACCCTGACATCTCTGATCTGACGTCTCTGAGTACTTGTCTGAGGCTGACCGTCTCGATCACTGAGTCTCTGACCACTGAGTCTCTGGGTTCTTATCACTGAGTCTTCTGACCATGAGTCTCTGACCACTGAGTCTCTGAGTTTCTTATCACTGTAGTCTCTGACCACTGAGTCTCTGACCACTGAGTCTCTGACCACTGAGTCTCTGAGTTTCTTATCACTGAGTCTCTGATCACTGAGTCTCTGACCACTGAGTCTCTGAGTTTCTTATCACTGAGTCTTTGACCACTGAGTCTCTGAGTTTCTTATCACTGAGTCTCTGGCCACTGAGTCTCTGACCACTGAGTCTCTGAGTTTCTTATCACTGAGTCTCTGACCACTGAGTCTCTGACCACTGAGTCTCTGACCACTGAGTCTCTGAGTCTATGACCACTGACAACTCTGACTGCTGACGTCTGATGATTGGGGCTTTAGGGCGCCGCAACAAAATAGTTATATGGCGCACCTAACATAATGTTGATTGACTGCTGACGTCTCTGAAACTCGTATCCAACCAGTGACGTCTCTGATCGATTGTTGTTTATGGACGCGCCAACAACAAAGGCTATACCGTTGACGTCTCTGACCACTGACATATCTGAGGGTTGACGCCTCTGACACAACCCACCCGTCGTGACCGCGTCTCTCTTACCAGTAGCCAGGCGCCGGCGCAGGCCAGCACCTGTGTGTTCCGTGTGGAGACGGCCAGAGACACGAGACGACAGAGGAGGGAGACACGGCGGCCACCGGCGCCTTCCGCTCCCGGCTGGAACAGCACCATAAACGCCTGCAACAGCGGGGAGGGGGGGGGGGCGGTGAGGGGCAGTGGTCGACACGGGGCAGAAGGTCGTTGACGAAAGGGGAGACATATTCTAGTGAATTTACTGAGGGAAGTCAAAATCGAACGATCGACATTTCAATCAATGTTACAACAAATACGAATGTCATAAAATCAGACTACGGCAAAAAGAGGCACTTCAAAGACACAACTATACGAAATCCTTCGCCCGGACTCAACCAGTCAAAAATACACACAACCGCAGCCGACCACGCCCTTTACGGCCGCAACGAACATGACAACATCGCGGAAAATAGCCAAACTCAATGCAACGGGAGTAGATAGCCTAAATAAAATGGACACAGCATATCACGTACCATGCCCCGCGCGGCCTCCGAGTTGGGTAGACTGAAGTAGTCACTGAGTACCTCCAGCAGCTGCAGGGTCTGAACACTGTTCAGGTTCTGTGGCACAGATGTCAGCATGTTAGCAGAGGTGCCGCTCTGTTTGTCATACACAGGTGGTGGGTTAAGAGGCTGCTCATGAACATCAGGGGCATCGTGTTGGTGGAAGCCATCAGCAAAAGGAAGCACATGGGTCTCACCTATCAAACTACGGCTTAGATTTAAACTAGGTCTCAGAAGTCTTACAGTAATTGTGTATATAAAATTACAAATATTTTGGTTTTATCGATGTTCAACAAATTGCCTCGTGATAAGTCAATGAGTAATCATTGTGGTACCGATTTACTTAATGCTACAAACAAGTGGATGCAACATAATTTCTAACGATTAGACGAGCAACAATTTGAGCTATCACAATGCTTAACAAATTCGGAAACAACCATCTCTTACGGTCGCATACCAACTCAATGCAAATAACTTAAATGGCGCACTCGAGTATTGCCGATGCTTACGAGCGAAGACGATCTAACCACCAGGACCAAACATCCTACGCGACTGGAAGGCATGGTGAGACGACGTACCCGCCTGAACTTGCTGGAGCCGGCGCCGTCGAATACGATAAACTCGTTGATGAGGATCTGGACGAACGGCTGGATTGGTCGCAGCCGAGACGGCTCTTGCCTCACAATCTGGTCTGAGGGTACATAGCCGAGTACAGAGTCAGGAAGGAGACTCTGGTCTGAGGAGGTACATAGCCGAGTATAGTGTCAGGACAGAGACTACGTGGCGCAGCTGTGTCACAAAATACCATTCTGCTGGGGTGTCAGAGTGGGGAATTCGAGCTAAAAAGACCATGAGGGTGGAAAGTTAAGGACAAAATGACACAAAATCGTTTTTGTTATATGACAAGCAGTAGTTTTACGGTAAATCGTGAATTTTTAGTCAACATCCTTGTCAGAATAAATACAAATGCACAATTTTTGCAGTGGACATTTCACTCCTAAAATGGGGAGAGTGGAAAGTTATTCACACTTTGGTGTCATTTTCCACACGAATCAATAAGATTCGGGACACCGTTACGTAGGAGGAGCGCTTCGTGAGAGTCACAGACAGCTTCACCATAGGATTGGATTGGTGAATGATACGAAAAATGCCTCTAGTGGCATGAATTCTGAAAATAAGACATTGGAACTAAAACAAAACACTGAAGCATTTGCTGAGATAATATTTGAACAAACCAATCTTAGCACCACAGAACCATGACTGATAAACATGGTTCAAAAGTGACAACAGCAAAAATACAAGCTGAAGTTTCCTGTTGCCTTTGTTTTATTTATGTTTTGTTTTAGTTAACACTCACCAAGTTTCTTCAGAGCTTCATGCACACAGTATGGAAAATCCATCCTCCGCATGGCTTGCAGAGGGTCCATGTTTTGACCTCCAGACCCCCGCGGATGCATGGTGAAAACCTGTGGGGAAAAGCCAGATGATCGTTAATGTCTTTGTATTCCAATGGCTTTATCCATTTGGCATCTAGGCTAAAGACAAAGGCTGATGGGTAGTTGGCTGAATACACATTACTGCTGCTCAGTTATGCTCCTGGCATCTATATCAACCAAGGCCGTATAGGAGAGGTAGAATCATCCAGAGATTTTGGCGCCCCAATCGCTCAACATCAACATTAGCGTGACGTTACTGGGTACTTAGGCCCGTCTCAGCTGCCGCCGCCAGCTGTCTGGCGCAGTGTTAACACCAGGCACATAGCCAATGGGGGGGGGGGGCACCCCCTCTGGAGGCCAGGGGCTGACGAGACTGTGCGAAGCACGGTATCATGGACTCTCTAAGAGTATGGAGACCACGCCAAGCATGGTCTTTAGAGAGTTAAGAGCACTTCAGTCTTCATAGGTCCTTTAATGCCACCAGGAAGCCATAGAACGACCAGAGGAAGACCTAATGGAAAGTACTCTGAAAGACCAGAGGGCCCATAGATGTTCAAAATGCACCTGATCAGATGGGCCCAGATGTGTGCAGGTCAGATGGGCCCCTGGCTACACCAAAAGGGCCCCTGGGCAAGTAAAAACTCTGAAGGGTCCTGAACATGCCAAATAGGCCCCTAGCTAGTACAGAGGGGCCCCTGCCTGGGAAGGTCAGATGATGATGATGATTTGGGCTTAAGGGCGCCTCAACTCAATGGTTATGTGGCGCCCATGGGAAGGTCAGAGGGCCCATAGTATATCAGTAGGGAAACAAAACAGTCNACTGGAACTCGCTACCTGCCTCTGTGGTCTCTTCTCCATCGCTCAACCTGTTTAAGGTCATCTAGAATCTCTAGATGAACACTGGGCTCCTGTTATGACTATGTACGATATGCCTGATCATGGCCAACGTACCCGATCATGTACCACCACTACCATGTGTAATCAAGACGGATATATGATCAAGCCTGTTAATGCATGTTAAACTCGTGTCTTTAACCCTAGTTGTGTTGCAGGCGTGTGTGTATGCATGTGTTATAAGGTTATGTACAGGGTCCGCCGAAATTAGGGGGGAAACGCTTATATTATCTGAGTTATGTTCCACTGAGAGGCGCCCAACGCAAGCTACATGCGTGAATTTCGCACCATAGTTCGCTCGTGGTCTCAGGCACGTACTAATTTAAATAATTTCGCTCAGGGTCCATTCGTAGGCCATGGGTGACAGTGCGAACCGTGCGACAGTGCGAACCTTATAGCGAACCGTCTCTGCGCGGAAACGGCACCGGTGCCGTGCTCAGGCGCCGAACGTTGTCCAAGAAAGTCGTATAAAGATGGCCAGAGTCATGCTGAATCCAGACAGAGGAAATTTTTGAGAGAGCAAGAAGGCCAGGGAAGGAAGCAGAGAAAAAACCAGACCGAGACATCCAGAAAGTGAAAGGGGTCATCAGAGCGAATCCGAAGAAGAACCGTTGGCGGAGGTTCAGCCATCTTCACACTCACAGGTGCCAACGAATAAGATGCAACAGGGAGTCGGCTGGGCAGCACGTCTTGCCCTGGATACGCGTGCGCACCCTGACGGCAAGTACGGTTCCCAGCAGGACGGGCGCCCCTGCACACACGGCCGAGATAAACTTCAAAGTTCCTGAAGTCGAGAATGACGGAACGCTCAGGAACCCACAGAATTGTGGGCCCCGTCATCACCGACCTCACCCCTTGAACGTCTCTACTGGACGCGTTTGGAGGCCGAGGTGTGCAATGTCTCTCCCCATAACTTTTTCTGGTAGTCGCTGAAGTCTGACATCGGAGGTGGCTGGACAACAATGGACAAAGCACTACATCCAGCGTGTCTGCAGTGCTTCCAGGTCTCGTTGTGGAGAGAGTGTTATGAGGCTCAAGGTGAATACATTGGTAGCTGAGACGTGATGACACTGAGTGTGGTATGTTCTGGAAAAATAAATGTCATTGGAATAATTAATTTCTTTGATTTGCTGCAGAGTCCTCTCAGATTGTGATAAGGCGTTACCCTAATTTCGGCGGACCCTGTATATGTTGACACATCGTGCGCTTGTCGAGAGTGGGTTCCATCAGGCGAATGCCTGACAACTTTCCGAAATAAAGTGCAGTGCAGTACAATAGAATAGGTTGGCAGTCGTCATACAGGCATGCATATGAAAAAGCCGATAACATTGACATTACAATAACCCGAATGAGTGCATTTACCTATGATGTTACAGTTAAATGTTATAACGGAGTTGCTAGTAGTTGTTGATTCCATTGATAGGTTTAATCAGATTCGAAAAAGTTATTGAATGCCTTCAAAATAGTCCAGCATTCATGTTATAATCTTGTAGAAGCGAGAGTAACCCCGTTGTTCATTAAATAATGTTTATAGATTACAATAGTGGTGTGTTGTCGAAGTTATTTAGTCGTCTTTAATGAACCATGCTACCGTCCTTGAATAGTATTACGCCAGACTCATACAATATGGCATTGGATGCGAAAAATCCCTCGTTTTCCCCTAAGCACTTTGTTGTATACAATCATAAATCATCACCATATTTAGCTTGACGAACACAATGTTATATCACGACCCATAGAACTTGTACGGTGCCAAAATCACCAATGCACTTAAAATATCACCTAAGGTTAACCCACCACAATCCTCGTCCGGCCTCCGTCTGCCACCACCAGCAGGTGGCCCCTCCCCCCTCCTGTCCGATCTCTGTCTGCGCCGCCGCCAGCAGGTGCCCACCACTCCTGTCCGTGAGCTATAGATTAGGCCTAGCGGCTGACACGTCAAGTGTTAGCAGCTGTTGTTTCGGTACATGTTTTATTGCCGCACAGGGTTGCGTTCGCGCTGGACTGTTCCTATTGTTCGTTTCGACTTGCTCTCGGAAAGCCGGTTGCGAGCGCTCTCGGTCCGAACCAGGTCGGACGGGCGACTCATCATAAGCCTTTCACACCGCCTGGGGCCTTCCCGACGGCTCTCCGGTCCCACCTTCACCCGTTCACCGCACGTCCACTGCCCGTTCACCGCACGGTCGCCGCACGGGTCAGTGACCGGTGACCGGTGACTGGCGGCGGGGAGGAAGGCAGGACTCAGTTGGCCTGCCGCCGTCCTGCCGCACGGAGAGCGCCGCACTGAAGCTGAAGGTTCTACTCTGAGGTCGGACATGCTGCTTACCTTGCTGCCCGTGCTGCTGGGGGTGGTCTGGTGGCCTGGCGGGGTGGACTCGGCTGCCCTTGGGGTACCGCAGCTGCAATCGTCCATCAACAATGGTGCGTAGAACGTTCTTTGGTCTGATCTTGCAATAACTCAGAATGGTTTTCAAAATTATTTTTACTTTTCTTAAGTGTTTTGCTTTCTATTTACGCCTTAAGTTTCAGGGCAAAGCAATCCTCATGGCCGTGCTTTTGCTTGTATTCATGATTGAGCTTGTATTAATTGATGTTTGTTATGTTTCGTATATATTTTTGCGCCGCTATTTTACATTTTTCACAAACTTGCCTACATGTATTTTTTGTCTCGGTTCCTATCTTTGTGAGTCCTAACTTCGTGATATCCGAATTATACATCTTTGACCGTGTTGCATCTGCAAGTAAAGCAGTGTGCTTGGTTTCACCTGCCACGTTGACGCCTATGTTGCGCGGGGTATATGTAGATCAATAGACGTCCGTTGGGACAGAGAAGCCTCCCCTTGCTTGATTCCACTTTATTCGACAGGTTATGTTGTATTTTGTGAGAGCTACTTTTAAGGCGCGCCAATAAAAATAAAACGAACTATTTGTAGGTAGGCATTGACGGATCCAGTAATGACGCATAACGGAGCCATTTAAGGCCATGCCCCCCACCCAAGATCTTGAAACCATGATTTGCCTCCTAAGAAACGGACGGACCTACAGTTGCTGCCACGGCTATATCCGCCAGTCCCCGACCCTACCCTCCCCCCGGTCAGCAGCATATGGCTGAGGAGTCAGGAGCAAAGTTTGATTTTATCGACGTGCCCCCCCCCCCGACCAAAATCCTGGCTACGTGCCTGGACACATTAGTATCGAATAGTATATCTAATAGATCATTTTGCAGATCGCATGACAACATGTGTGCATATTATTATGCTCCCTACATTTCCAAAAATCAACCCGTTCTCCTACAAGTAAAGATAATGTCTGACTGTATTTAAAAAAATAACACGACACAACTTCCACCGATAATACCGCCGTCCGCCCTCTGATGAGTGGAACTTGGCAACTTTTAGGCGCAACCAGGCGTGGCAGCGGGGTTGCTTTGCTGCACATCTGCGCCACCCATAATATAGATATTTTATAAATGCGCACACAGCGACACCCTATATACGGAGAAGAGTGTTTAGGCATAAACGTAGAAAATATAGCCGTTACACCGAACGAGAAGTCTTTTCAGTCACGGACAGGGGCGGGAATCCAGCCGCCTCCGTTTGGGGGGCGCCTTTTTGGCAAAAAGATACCCCTTTTTTTCTCGCGCGGATTTTGGGCTTCTCACCTTTTTTGGCATTCCAGACATACACAACATTGTGAAAGACATTTTTTTTTCTGGTAACAAAAAGAAAAAACGTTAAAAAAAGTCGGGGAAAAAAAATCACATTAAAACACAGAACACCACTTTCCGTAGCATATACACACGTAAATAATAGTCACGTTTATCTCATACCAACTCGCAGGGGCGTCACCGATAATTATTGAGGGGGTCGGCTGAACTGACGAGAAATCGTATATCCGTTTTGTCTGCGTGCATGCCTTTGCAACATTTTTAATGTGGATTTTCCATGTTATAATACGCATTTGTTTTGATGTTAGGTAATTTGGGTGTTTTAGGGGGCCGATGTCCGCGTCATATCGTTCGCGTTGCCTTTTTTCGGAACTCGGCAGCTAGCTAGCTTAACAAAGTAGCCAGCAGAAAAATAATGCCCTCGCCTTATGCGTGGTGGTGGGGGGGGGGCTAACAGCCTGCCTTGGATTTGGGTTTTTTTTTTTTTTTTTTCTGAAATCACTTTTTTACTCATGCGGAGCATCTTGTCTGAAATGTAGAGCTTAGTTTGACAACAAATTATACATATGCTGGCAAAAATTTCAACTGGAATTGTTCAGTCATTTGGGAGATATGACGTTTAGTGACGATTATAGTTGGTGGAAAGACGGTAAATATTGTAAAGGAGAAAATTAGAATTTTGCAGCAAATTGCTAACAGAAAGCGACCAAAAGATCGAAAGTGACAATTTCTAATAGGAACGCCAAATCGGATTTTCCGAAATTTTGCTGTTTCTTACCGCTAAAAACTAAACTAAAATGAAAATGACTAAAAAAGACATTTTCAAGATTTGGAGAAAAAAAATTAAGTGAAGAGAACTTAATGTGGCGCCAAGGGAGATCTGCCAGACACTTAATTTAAATCATTTTCCATTCCCAATTTCCATCATTAAACAATTGCGTATTTTGTGTCATGCCGCGAAACGGCGCGAAATTTTTGATTTTTTTTCTGTGGATGGCTGTATTTTGACTGTTGCAAAACCAATTTTTACCGTGTATGTCCGACCGTTTGGGGGGGGCAAAACATAGTCTCAGGACCTTTGGGGGGCCATTGTCCCTTTGCCCCCCCCCCTGGATCCGCCCTTGGTCACAAACCACAATCTATTGACGGACGGCTGAGTATCTCGGTAGTATGACGAATAAAAAACGTAGCAATGCGGTCTGTATGCATAGATCGTCCAGCGGAGCGAACGGGTTGGCACTAGTAGATGCCCCATTCTCGAGGTATCGAAGATCTCTTGAAGTGTCGAAAGCTTGGCATCTCCTCTACTTCATTCGGCTGCAGGAGCACATTTGCATTTTTTACGAAGTTACCTACCTCCTTTGTTCTATTGGCATGACACTCAGGTCCTTTGCACTGTTATAACAGATTCGTGCATTAGGTAAGTCCACCTTAGTCACAACGCTTCTCATCGCCAGGCGTAGATAAATGTTTCGCACAATATGCTATCGACGTGATTACCTATTTATATTTTTCAGGTGAATTCACTTTGTTATGTTTGTCCAAGAGACATTAGAACAAGGATTTTCATAGAAACCAACAAAAATCGGATGAATATTTTAGAAGAAATCTTTTTTATAGTTTCGTTAGTACCTACTAGAAAATGTTAATTTCCTTGTAAATTGAATAAAAGTGTACCTACCTACCTCACGGTAACTTTCTATCCGTTGCTTGGTTTCAGGGACCACATTATTTGTGAAATTGTTGATGTTTATTGTTGAGTGTTGACAGGTTTAATAATATTCCAGATCCTAATGTGGAGGCCAGAGTCTTTCTGCTGCCATGGCAGCGCGGCTACCGCACCCGTTACACTCTGACGTCACTGGTGACCATTACAGTCCCGTTCTATTGCGATGATACAAGTAAGTATATGACGTCACCGGTGGACGCTTAACAGTCCCGTTCTATTGCGATGAAATACAAGTAAGTATATGACGTCACCGGTGACCCATTACAGTCCCGTTCTATTGCGATGATAACAAGTAAGTATAATGACGTCACGTGACCATTACAGTCCCGTTTTATTGCGAATGATACAAGTAATAATATGAAGTCCCCGGTGACCATTTATAGTCGCCGTTCTAGTTGGCGATGATACAAGTAAGTATATGACGTCACCGGTGACCATTAACAGTCCGTTCCTAATTTGCGATGATACAAGTAAGTATCTGACGTCCACCGGTGACCATAGCAGTCCGTTCTATTGCGATGATACAAGTAAGTATATGACGTCACCGGTGACCATTACAGTCCCGTTCTATTGCGATGATACAAGTAAGTATAAGATTCACTGGTGACCATAACGGCGTCGTATCATTAGCCGTTTTCACAATGTATTATTTTGCGCGAAATGTTTTAAAACATTTTATAAAGTTTTAAAATGTTTCAGTAGTAGCCGTCTTCACGATGGACTAGCTTGCAAAAAAATGTTCCAACCCTAGCCCCACGGGACCGTAGGCGAGGTTTAAAACATTTTTTCGCAAATTAGTCCATCATGAAAACGGCTACTACTGAAACATTTTAAAACATTTTAAAATGTTTTAAAACATTTCGCGCAAAATATTTCATCGTGAAAACCGCTATTATGATGATACTAGCAGAGGTGCAGCCACGGGGGTGGGGGGCAAAGGGGCAACTCTCCCCCTTTACGGGTCACAGGGGGCCATCGATAATGGCTCTGATCAGATGCCCTTTGTTTTAGCTGAATGGCTTTCAAAAAGCAACAGAGGAGTCCTCGAACTAGGCAAAAGGTGTTCGTTAAGGGCCGTCAGAGACACAGAAGGGCCGTCAGAGACACAGAAGGGCCGTCAGAGACCGAAGGGCCGTTCAGAGACACAGAAAGGGTCGTCAGATGACTACCGAAGGGCCGTCAGAGACTACTAGAAGGGCCTCACGACACACAGAAGGGCCGTCAAGACTTACAGAAGGGGCCGTCGAGACACAGAATGCCTCAGAGAACAGAAGGCTTTTATAAAAATATGTATGTATATATATATATATATATATATATATATATATATATATATATATATCAGACAAGGTCCAAGATCCAAGATCCGGGATCTTGTTGGATCCTGGATCTTCCAAGATCAATTGTCGCGGGATCCTGTTGATCTTGGAGTTCGGAATCATTTTGTCGTTGGATCTGTGGATCCTGGATTCCTGAAAAAGTTGTTTGACGTAAGGATCCTGTGGATCCTGGATCCTGGAAAAAAATTGTCCGTGGGGATCTTGTTAATTCACTATTTCCATCACACTTTTTTGGTGGTGCTAATACAAACAATGCACTATTTTATGTTTTTTAAAACTATCCACTCCAATGTCAATGACTTACTGTCTAATTGTAAGTCATTGAATGGAAATTATCCGCGACATAAGACTTACATGTGGTGATCAGACATGCTAATATCCCCAAAAATATCTGGGATCCAGTCCTATGATCCAAGATCTGGGATCTTGTTGGTCCTGGATCCTGCAGGATTATTTTGTCGTGGGATCGCTGTGGAACTTGTATCAAATTGAAAATTATTGTTAGCAGGATCTGTTGATCTTGGATCCTGGGAGAATAGAAATGTAGGCATTCTGTGGAATCCTGGATCCTGAAAATAAGTTTGTCGGAAGAATCTTGTGGACTCTTGGATCCTATTTTTTGCTATTGGCACATGTCTGATATATATATATATATATATGATATATATATTAAATATGTGTTTATTATACTGATATATATATATATTATATTATGTATATATTATATGTATATATAATATATATATATATATATATATATATATATATATACACACATATATAATATATATATATGTATATATATATATATGTAATTATATATATATAAACGTAAGTACATATATATAAACATATTTAGCGCGCAGCCGTGTGTGTGTGTGGTGGTGTGTGTGTGTGTGTGGTGTGTGTGTGTGTGTGTGTGTGTGTGTGTGTGTGTGTGTGTGTGTGTGTGTGTGTGTGTGTGTGTGTATCCGTGTGGGTGTAGGTGGGTGTAAGTTGTTTGACTATTTTTCTTATTTTTCAGTAAACCGATGCCAATCAACAGCTCAAGTTAGACTTATACCTGAACTGGTAAGGAACCAAAATTAATAATGCCAAGTGAGCGCAAAATGACCATTTAACTTACCATCGTTGATTGTCCTGAAACTTTGTGGTTATTTGCATTCATGCATACAAGCCATAGTTATCATGGGTGCCTAAACCCCAAGCCCAGCCCAGCCGAAGCCCATGAACACCAAGCCCAGACCCAGACCAGTCACCAGACCCATTCAAATTCATAATATTGAGACTCATACCCGGCCCGGCCCATTTATATTAAGCAGATAATTGTTTTTACAAAATTTGAAACCATTATCCTAACATATTTACTTGCATGCTATTAACGAGAAATAATATAACGCACCTTTGTATTGCTGTGGCTTTTGACTCATGGAACACTTTTCAGTCAACATTGTCATACTGGATCAGACTTTGGATCGGACATGATTTTTACATTTTTCACCACTGCTAGGTACTTATCAAGATGTATTGTTCTCACAAAATTGCAAAATTTTATTGTTTAAGTGTCCTATATCATTTATGAACATATTTACCTGGTTAAACATTTGGTTGTCAAGTAAAAAAACAGCTAGCGACATGACTCAAAAATTGTCATACCCATGCCCACCCAGTACCCATGAAAAGTCAAAAAATGCATATACCCAGCCCAGACAATCGGAATAATTGAGTGAGCACCCATGGGTGCACCCGATCCATGAAAAACACTGTTGTCAAGCACACAGGTTAATTGTTATTTGCTTAATGCCTCTGTTATTGGTGGGACGGGTGGAGGGCTGGACAGCGCACACACGGCCAGAATGGGTGGCTAGACGTGGTGCAAAGCATTTAATCTGAGCATTTTCGTTGCATTTCGTCTGGCGCTCTGCCAGCTGGCCGAACCAAACTTTTTGTTCTCGCCCGATTCTCCTTTCCATTCCGTGTTTTAGTTGTCCACCCAGCATTGCCTACCCCGTTTAACGATTGTAAGACAACACGCAACATTGCAATATTGAGTTGTTAGTGTTGAAAAATACCAATCAACGATTCAGTATCAGTTCATTCAGGTACCAGTCATATAATCCCATTGCTGATACCAGACTTTAAAGAATGATCAGTTCATTTTACACACCTCCTCAAGCTGACTTGAGGACGTTGCCGCTGATCCTCGTAGTTAAACAGATACAGCAATCGTAACACAAATGCTTTCCTGCAACCGTTCTTACAGTTACGGTAAACGTAAGCCATTTCCGCGGAGCTGATCTAACCGAAGCGGTGCCAAGGCCCAACTGACCGGTCGAAGGTCAGGCGGCGTCAAACGGGCTCCTCCCTCCAGGGCCCAATCTTACCAACCCTCATTTTTGTGTATCCTCGCATCCCCCCACAAACAGCTGACTACATGCCACGGCCCACCCAATGCCCACGTATGGTCTTGATGGGGTACTTGGGGCATAGGATTAGTATTCAGATACTTGCCGCTAGATGTCGTTGCGTATAGCTGATGCATTCCCCATTTCTTGCATTGTGTCCGCTTTAATTGCTTTTCAGCTTCATACGCCATCCATGATGTATACAATAATAACAGCTTTTATCTGAGCACCAGCTTTATCTAAAAAATGCAATATCACGTGAAATATTAAACATTTCCCTATTCTTTGATACTATCAATGGATTTAATTTTGCCGCTAGATGGCAGTGACGCATTGACGCCATCCACAGCACCTGGTAAGATTGGGCTGTGGTAAGAGTGGTAAGATTGGGCTGTGGTAAGAGTGGTAAGATTGGCCCAGGAGGCCGCCACGATAGCCTCTGTCTAGAAGCGGTTTATTGGGCCCGATTGTTAACATTACGAGTGTGGTGTAAATTTTAACTTCTTGTTAGGAGACAATATCGCCCGAAAATGGCCTACAAGCTCAACCTTACACCGTGAAAATCGCCTCCTTCTAAGACGGTTGTTTGATAAAATATTTCGAAAATGAGTGTTCGCACGGTCAGAAGCCGATAGTAGGGGAGAACGGGGCACGTTCTGTCACGGGGCACATCCTGTCAGAAGCCGATAGTAGGGGAGAACGGGGCACGTTCTGTCACGGGGCACATCCTGTCAGCAGGGGTTTATAGCCGATATAGGGAGAACGGCCACGTTCTGTCCACGGGCACATTCCTTTCAGCAGGGTTTTTCATGAGCTATCCACCGCAGTATATTGTTGCTTCGTAACATAGCCCTTTCTTGCACTGGCCCGAACTATCAAACACAAACACCAGGACCGACTTTGCTGTCCAAGTGACAAGTTGTTCTTCAACAGAATAAAATCCAAAAACATTTTGTAATGAAACACAAATTTTAGTTTACTGCCATCAGAAAATTGATATAGTGTCTTTGAATGCTCATGACAACACGAGCTCTAAGATTGTGCTGAGCGTATTCTGTCCCATTTCCCAAGTTTTCAGGTAAAAAAACGAAAAAGTTCGAGTCCGAGTAACGTCGAGTGAGGAGTTTCTGTCACCCAATCTGGGACAGGTTCTGTCACGAATCTGTTTGATTCCTATGATTGCTTATAAACGACGATACGAATGATTGGCCTTTTATTTACAATATGATACGCCACTTACAAGCGTAACACGAATCGTGGTCGATGCAGTTCACATTATTCATGCCTTAAGGCCTTTTCTAAGAGCTTTCACTGGTGGATTCTACTGACATCTGGGCTTCTAGTTGAAGCAAAAGTTTAGCTACGTTTCAGTAGCGAAAAGCTGTGACCCGGGGATGGCGCGGTCGTCAGCACAAAGAGTCGTTACGGGAGGGAGGGCTCGGACCTATTGCCAAAAGATTTTATCACCTGCCTGGAGACCAGTTGAAACGCGTTTTCTTACCGTTGACCGTGACTTTGCGATCCACTGGGGGGGATTTCAAGGGCAAGGCGTTGGAAATCCCACCCCCAGTTAGCATGTAAAAATCCGTAATTTGGCATGATAACCAGAAAACGCAAAATGCATTTGGAATCGTAAATAGCCTCATTTATCACACATTAGATGGCATTGAATAACCCTCTATCTCTCTTCCCTGAGGGACCCATAGAGACCGTTCGTATAAAGAATCCCATAGTCAGAATGTGCTCCATATGTGACAGAACGTGTCCGTGTATGGTGCAGTTCGTCGAATGATCATTGCCACATTATCGACACTGGTGTCGAAACAAACTGAGATACCACTTGCACTCCTACAAACGATTTTAAGCTATTAATGCATGTAGCAGTATTGGAAAATATTATCATCAACAGTCATCAACTCTTAAAAGTGTGCCCACCAGGGCCAATTAACAAAAAAGTGACAGAACGTGCCCCGGTCTCCCCTAAGTTACGTCAAGTGACCTTACCTCCAAACATGTTTGTGGTCGTGCCAAAGCCACAGCCTTTGTCCGGGGATTTGTTACTTGCAGGATTTGTTCAGATCATAAGTATCTACGATTTTTGTATCTTGGATTTTTAGCATCGGTAACCTAAGGTCAGGTCAATTTTCTGGCCTCCCCATCATAAGCAAATGGAAAAATATTAAAATGCTTCCTTTTCAGACAACATCCATTTGTTCAGGCCAATTCATTCAGAATCATGTTATTCTATCTCATTTGTGATGACTCTGGTGCAATGCAATTGTTGCTCCGTGACCTCTGCAAGGTCATGTGAGGTCATCTGAGGTCTTCATCACTTTTATGTAATAACTTTTGATAGAATATAGATAGAGATGTGCGGATGACACTGTGCTTGTCTTGTCGATTCTCATCGCCCCATATGCAACATAATCTACCTGGGTCACCAAATGACCTTGAACCGAGGAAAAATATTTGTATTGACCTTATCAGGCCACCATTAGTATGTTCTCAAAGCAAACATGATGGCGTCAACATAATTGTTTTATCTTTATTAGGTAACACATGTTTTTGTTAAAAACCGTTTTAACAAAACATAACCTTTTGACATTTGATGACCTCTGGAGGTTGTACTGTTGACAAAAACTAAAATGTGAGGACATCACCTTCTTAATCAACCAAATGAACGAAACAAATGCTTTTAAAAAAGTGAAAGGGTTGAATTTTGCAGAAGGAGCCTCATCAAAACCAGATAATTTCCAAATACGTATTTATATTTAGTGTCTGAAATAATATACATGGATAGGAGAAATTAACGACAGAAAATGTTTGCGATGTTAGAATGCGGTGTCAGATGTTTTCTTACTTACTTGATCAGCGTTAGGTAATTTGTTTGTGACGATATCCTCGAGAAAAATGTATGTCATAGTTATTGGAAAACTACGGGTGAAACTGTATTTTGTTTTGTTTTATCACTTAAGTTTTTCACACCATTGCAATTTTGATCCAAGAGCATCGCTAACTGGGATGAGGGGGGATGAGGGGGGGATGAGGTGGGGGCCCGGACCCCAGTATCGCACCACCAGTATAATCCCAGATCAGAAAGATTTGTACACCAGTAAGACGCCTTAATCGGCGGAGGACGAGCGAGCCCGTAGAAACCCGACAGGAAGGAAATTGGTCTGCTGTCATCTTAACTCCACACTCCCGGTAGTGTGGTCTCAAACCACACACCATATTTCAGCTTAATCGGTCAGTGGATTCGCGGAAATGGAGTTGCCGAACATAACTAGTGGCCGGCAGTGTTTATCGCATGGTCTTCTGATGGACAACCCGTCACCACCAGAACTGTGCGTCTTCTGACCGCTGATTGAGCGAGGGGCATGACGTCAGTTGATGACGTCACCGCGCCGGGCCTGGTTATATCAGTTGGAGTCGGGGACACTGTAGGGAAATGCTCCAAAAATAGAGCGCTCTAAAAATAGCGCCGTTGACGTCAGAGCCTGCCATAGACATCCATGTTAAAGCTCTAAAATTAGAGCATCTTTATGAACACTTTTTACAAAAAGCACTTGCAATAAATTGTAGCCAAATGTCAGAAGCCAAGGAAGCAATACAAGATACAAAAATGATCAACGATCGTGTTTTTTTTTCCTGTAAAAGCCTTAAGAAGCCCAGATGCACATATAAAATGTAACTTGACTCTCAATTTTTTGAAAAATCATGTACAAATTTGAATTCAACATTCTTAATTAAACTTTATTGTTAAGTTTGGTCCTCTAATTTAAGTTTAAAAAAAAAATGGTACATTACTTCCAACGAATCTGATGTGTTTTCAAAATAATCATGGCAACTATATTTTTCAACACGCTACTCGCTCTATTTATTGAGCGTTTCAGCACCAGGCAACGACAAGTAATACAAAAATAGAGCAGGGATCTAGATTGTTTCCTGCCAGTGACATATCCATAAATTTAATGTGACCAATCTATAAGCAAAGTGTTAAGAATTTTCTCGCCGTATATGCCATATATGGGTCGTCAAGTGGTCGCAGTGCTACGCAACGGCCGCTTAACCCGCGCACTGCAGGGGGTTCGCGCCGAACACGAACTGCAGGGGGGGTTGATTTCCGCCGCCCCGTGAATCTCCCAAAACTACGCAACGTAGCGACAAGCGGAAAACCGCATTAGATAGCTCTAGGCAAGCTCTATCGAAATATTTCAAGTGTTTTCTGGATCAGTCCACAATGAGTCACCAGTGGCACCAAAGGTCAATTTCGGTTTTAGGAATCGATCTTAGGACTCTTTTCCAGAAACCCCCAATTATCTCGGGAAAAACAATGATAGCTAGGAGCAAAAACAATTAGAGAAACAATCGATAAGCCATTGAAATTTGTGCAATGCAAGTATGTCCTCAAAATTGATCTCAGATCAAGTAGTTTAAGGCTCCAGAGGTCCATGAAAGGTCCAAACATACTGTTTTAGCAAAAACAGGTTTTCGTTGAATAGCATGTCACCTAAGAAAGATAGGGAAACATTTTGACGCCATTCGTGTTTGTTTCATTTGACGCTTGAAAAACATATATACGTTGAACCTGTTAATGGGTCAACTTCAAAATTGACCTAAGGTCAAGGTCATTTGGTGACCCAAGGTAGCTCAGTTGCATATTGGCAACGCGGCCAGACTAGCAACACATTGGTGTCAACTAAATCGTCTCTATCCTTTTCTATCAAGAGTTATTAGCAAAATCATTGGCTGATACCTCAGATGAACCTTTTTTTCAGGGATTGACACTTTTGTAAAAAGAAGATCCACAACTGGGGACCAACAATTGCACCTTGATCATTAGAATTAGCTTAAATAATTAGCATTATCTGAAAAATTAGCCGATCCAATGCATTTTTATGAAAGGGAAACATTTGTTTATTTTCCCATTCACTTATAATGAGTCAGGAAATTGACCTGAACCTTGGTCAACCGATACGAAAAATTCCGAGAATATACCGAATTGTAGTATGATATTCTTATGAAAATCCTGCAAGTTCAAAACTTTCGAAAAAAGAAACGTGGCTTTGGCACGAACGCAAACATTTTTGAAGGAGGTCATTGACATGGACTTGTTGACCTGACCTGAGAGACCTCAAGTCAAAAAACTTTACAAAGTGTGGGTAATTGAATGCCCAAAGAGGTGTACAAAATTGGCGGCGTGCGCGCCGCCGTTTTTTCGCTACTCCTGAAAAACCTGAGGGGGGGCGGAAATCAACCCCCCCCTGCAGTGCGCGGGTTAAAAAAGGCCCTTTTTTCACGTCCGCTTACAATGCATTAAACTCTAAAATTAAAGCGCTCTATTTTTGGAGCATTTTCCTACGTGTCCCCAACTGATATACATTGCCAGGCTCTTTTATGGACAGCTTCTGTTTGGCGACGACACTAGCGCAACATAGCGGTGCGTAAGGGAACTAACGCTGCCGGCCGGGACTGGGCCGAGCAGCCGGGATGGGGCTGGGCGGCCATTTTTTTAGTTTGATCTCCCTACGGATGCAGTTTGCATCCCTCGGAGACAAAACGCAAGTCAATAACATAGTTGATTGAATAGGGTTGTCAGATAGTGAAGACCACTTGTCAATCGGATGTGGGATTCCAAAGATATAAGCTTCTGAAAAGCATTACGGTTGAGTCGGGCCGGGCCGGGTAGGGTCGGCCGCTTATGTGAGATAAAAATCCCGTATTCATTGAGAACTCGCTCACGCTTCGCGTTCGCTCGAAATCAGCCCCATGGGAGTGGGGTAAAACACCCCGTTGCCCCCTAAAAAAAAATGCTGGTCCCCACACAAAATTTCGTGGTGAAGCCCTTGTAATAATTGACCAAATACAATGACTATCATGCTGTATTAGATACCTGTGCCACAAAGTCATGTTCAAAATATGAAAAGTTGCTCAAGTTATGTCGAAATAATACAGAAATGGACTTTTTACTTTACAGCAGTGTCCGTCAGCACTAGGCTACAAGTCAAGAAAGAAGAACGCTGTCCCTGCAATATTTGCCTCTGACGAAGTGGATGAGGACGACGCTGCCAGTAACAAGCGGACCGAGCACCGCACAAGTTCAGAAGAAGACGTTTTGGTCTTTAGTGACGAAACCGACGCGTTCGTCGACGACTCCGACGCAACCGTCGAGTCCGACACACCCGTCAAAGAGTCCGAAGAATACGCTGATGATTCCGAAGAATACGCTGATGATTCCGAAGAATACGCTAATGATTCCGAAGAATCCGGTGATGATTCCGAGGCATCCAGTGATGACGCCGACGTTGACGCTGATGAAAGTGTTGAGTCAGACGCCGCCTCTGACCCGGAGCTCCTCGAAGAGTCCAAATCAGAGTCAGAGTCAGAGTTGGCCTCAGAAACAGCCGCCACCGACTCGAACGCCTCTGACACCGACTCCGAGCACACAGTGAACCTGCAAACGCCAGCAGCCCCGGAACACGAATCTCCGGCAGGTCTTTTGAATTCAAATGGTACCGCTCTGAAGTCTCCTACTCACACTGGCGCCAGTGTGGACATGAACGAAGGGGACCAGGATCAGACGTCGACGGACACTGCTGCTGCCTCGCCAGAATCAGAGAGCAATGAGCAAGAGAGCAATGCGGACAAGGCACCGAATGGCGCTGGGGCCTCACCAGAAGCCGTAGATGCCGCTTCCTTCCCAACGGAGAAAGTAGAGACTGAGACCTTGCTGCACTCTGATCCGCTTCTAAGTTCAAATGATAGCCAGCCGACTGAAAATAAAGATAAACAGGAGACTGCTGAGACAGAAAATACGGACAAACAGGAGGTCACTAAGACAGAGAATACGGACAAACAGGAGGCCACTCAGACAGAGAATACTGACAAACAGAAGACTTCTCAAATAGATAATACAGATACACTGGAGACTACTCAGACAGAGAATACAAACAAACAAGAGACCACTCAGACAGAGAATACGGACAAACAAGAGGCTTCTCAGACAGAGAATGCGGACAAACAAGAGACTTCTTCTCAAACTGATCAACCAAGCGAATTGACTTCTACTGAAACTGCTGACAATCCAAGTGGCCAAGAATCCACTAAGACTGATATACCAAGCGACCAGAAGTCTGCTGAAAATGACATCCCAAGCGAGCAGGCTGCTACTCACACCAAAAAGATTAAGAGTCGGGACGCAGCGGAAGCTGTCCAAACAGACGAGCTAGAACAATATCTAGAGCTGGCGATTGATCTCCAAAGCTCGCAGCAGCAGCCGCATGAGCTCAGATCAATAGCAGAAGAGACAGGTGAGTGGCCGCGGGATGACATGTTTTGTGTCGAAAGCAGAACTTTTTTATCTCAATGTTGTCGTCATTTTATGCTGCCATGTAGTGACTTCGATCGAGAGTTCACTTCATCAACACCCGTGTCACTTAATTTATATGTTTTACGTGCATGGACGCTCTGTGGTTCCATATACAAAAATGCAAAATCATATAAGCATGTAATATAAAAAACTTACAAATAAATTGATCAAGATTTTACACTACATTTAAGAAGATATGCTATGAGCTGTGTAGTTTGTCCGTGCTTTGGTACAACATGTTCATGTCTGACATCTGACAATGTGTGCGTTGCAGATGATCTGGACCAGGCACGTCTGCTGCTGCTGGGGAGCGGTGACCGTCACCGTTACCGTTACGCCGTGACGGTGACCTCGACAGTCACCTACACTGAACTGGACATGACGGTGGCCCAGTACCGTGTCGACTGTCGGGCCGATCTCGCCACCCTGCCCAACTGTCCTCTTCAGCCTGCTGCTCCTGCTTCAACTGGTCCTGCTGCTCCTGCTTCAACTGGTTCAACTGGTCCCGGTGGCCCTTGTCTCAATTAGTGTGGGAGGCGGAGGGGACGGGGGGGACGCAACCCCCCCCCAGTTGAAAAATCGAAATGGGGTACGTCCCCGCCCCCCCAATGGAAGTCTGACTGACTTTTTCGCTGAGTTACGTTTCCAAAGTAAAAATAATCCTAGTCATTCTTCCGGTCAAATAAGAGGCCATTTTCACCCTATCCGGGGCGTAGCAAGCATTTTTCCGAGACGGTGCAATCGGTCGGGGAGGGGCGTAACAGGGGGGGGGGGGACAGTCACATAATATCCGACCAATTGTGATACTCAACAATAATCGAAATTTCAAAAGTTCCTCTCGGTATTGGTTATGTGCAGTCATGTGTTAACAAAGTTAGTTACGGGACTGCGGGCCGTGATTCCTCCTTTGCCTTAATTTGGTATTAAACTGTTTATACGGACATTCTGCGCTATTACTAACTGCTAACGAAATTAAAACAACAGACATTCTACACCACTCCGCATGGACACAACATTCACAGCGACGACGGTCGGGTGCTCGCGGGGCTCTTCCAGGGGTACGTAATAGAGGGTATGAGGCGGTGGCGGGCGGGAGCGGCGATGGCGGCGGTGGCAGCTGGCGCTGCGGCCGATTAAGCTCTGATTTCACTTCACTCCGGCGGTCGTGTCATTTGTATCACGTTTACGTTAGGAGAGGTGCCCTGATTTAAGCCTTTTGGTCTTTTGCACCAATCCTATTATTTCGTTGTGTAAATGTTTTTTTTGTCTGTACTTGATTACAAATAAAATAAAACAAACGACGGATGGTCACGTGTACTCGTCATGCGTCATGTTGTGACGTCAGGAAGACGTCACCGGCCGCGGCCAGCCGAAAGCGTTGCCGCCGAGGGAGACTGAACCGAGCCGCCGAGAGTTGCGGACGTCTGGGTGACTGAGCGCGTGGGTGTGTCATTTAATCCGGACAATATACCAGTGGAAGTGACAAAGAATCTAAAATGGACTGAATAACTTTACTACATATAAGAGGTGCCACTTTTCTACCCACCTACCCACCAGGTGCGGGTAGTTACTACCCACGTGGGTAGTTGTGGGTAGCACAAGCGATCATTTGGATTTAGTGGGTAGTTTGCGAGTAACATAATGTTCATAAACTGAACAAAATTGCAAAAGATGGATTTTGATGCGAATTGGGATGCTTTAACAAATATAGGCACCTCAGTTGGTGAACAGAGATCAACACAAAACAGTTAGGCATTTATTAAATGGTAGACATAAAAATTGACAATTTTATTTGTGGGTACTTGCGGGTAGCTGGCGGCCTATACGGTCATGTGGCAAGTGGTGGGTAGTTGAAGGGGGTTTGCGGGTCGGGTCGGGTAGCCACAAGCCTGAAAAGTGGCACCTTTACTACATATGGTGCAAATGTTCTGTCTATGCAAAAGTTCTGTCCTCTGTCTCTGTCTGTCTATCGGTGATGCACACAGAGGAATCCAATTAGCCCTTTCCCCCGGTATTAGGGGCGAGGGCATGCATAGTTTCAATAGTTTCAATAGCAATACACTGCGTGTAGCACCAACATACAGACAGCACCGATGGACAAAGTTGACATTCATTTAAACGGGTGCGCTTAACCAAAGCTTTTTTAGAATACTTTCTACGCTAGCTTCCGGCAGACGAAAAAAATATCGCCCCAGGGAAATGGAGGGTTTATTCGAATAGTGCACTGAAAGGACTGCTACCAGCCGTTTTAACGAAGTATCCATTTATTCGCCGGGAACATTGACATCGGGTGGTGACGATGAAGTCGATAGAACATTTGCACTACACTGCACATACTTCTTAGAATTTAAAACATTTCCAGTCTTCAGCCAGGCCTGAGAGATCCCATTGCAGGCCTGAGAGGACCCTTGAAAGGGTTCTTCCTCCTTATAATAGGGCTCTCTGAAAGACTAAGAGGGTCCTTGTATTGTGTGAAAGGGCTTTGGGTCAGCTCAACGGCTTAGTCAGGATTTGGCTAAGGACCAGTGGCGGCTCGTCATAGGAGGCAACTGAGGCCGGGCCTCACCAGTCATTTTTGAGAAAACGCGGATCAATATATTTTTAAATAGCAAAGTAATGTGTTTTTCTCATTCATTTATAATTCACATCATGTTAAATGTATATTACTAATATGAACTAATAAGTACCAACGCAATTTTCGAGCCGCTCAGCCCACCAGTGACCGTCTGTTTTAATAATAGCCGTAGTTTTCGAAACAATGAGCCTGCTACTGAGGCCACGGCCGCCGGCGCTCGGCGACTCCCACCCGCTTACACAGCTACCGAGGCACCACGAGCAACGCCGTGCAACGACGATGCCGGTTATGGCTGGCAATGAAGTTCGTCTTGAGGCCCGAAACTGTTGGGCCTCTAAATGCGATTATTCAGCTCATAAGATCCGCAGCGACGCAATTAAAGTTAATGAATAAGGGGACATACTGATCTATTGATTTAAACACATATGTTTGTTGAATTTTCACAATAAATCGATACAATGAGAATGATGTTTTACAAATCACATTCTTTTTCGCCAGCGAGCGCCGCCGGCCAGCAGACGCGCGGTAGAGGGAAGAAGCAGGAAATTTTGAAACCCGGCGCAGCAGTGTTATGATGGTCTTAACTGATTGTCTTATAACGATTGTTTTAAATACTGGAGCATCACGCGTCCGATTCAACTGTTGGCTAGACATCACCATGTGTAATCAAAAAGATGTTTTAATATTTGTAGATACCTATACGTACTTTGTTTTGGCATCTAATGGTCCCATGGAAAGGGCGACAATTTTGAAGCAAATCTTGCGGCTCTCGCCTGACTGAGGCCCGTCAGTCCAGCTCAGACGGCGCGCACATTGCGCGAATATGCAATGTTCAGATGGTTCATTTTCGAATGCCAATTACAAACGTGGCGGGTGATCCAATCTCGTCTCGTCGCAGCGTATCGTGCATGTCGCAGCATGTCGTGTGGCTTGCTCTGTGAGTGTGACGCCGTGCTAAAGTGATAACTGCGGTCTGTGAAAGTGTGACTGTGACTGTGTGATATCTGGAGCTGATTATTCCACTGGACTTTGAACAATGACTAAAGGCCGATGATTTATTTATTCTGATCCTAAAAGCGGATAGTTCCTTTGGTCAAAGATTTTCGAAGAAGCGATTGGAAAAAAACTGACTGACGGACGTCCGAAGGTAAGCCGTCTCTCTATTGAAGCCATAGAGGTAACAATATTTCCCCGTTTCCATTAATTATCGGTTCTGGCCATCTGGGCCTCAGGTACCTTGATGGCCACGAGCCGCCACGCTAAGGATTGATTATATAGGGCCTTGGTGCTGAAAGCCAGGTCCCAAAACGGAGATGAAGAGCCAGGGTCGTCGCACTGGGGAGGGGGGCGCAGGGACTCGGCCCCCCACTCGCAAAAAGTGAGAACTGCGATTATGTATTTTGGCTCAAAAATCTCATTATGTTGCCAAATAATTTTTGTCATCGTCAAAGAGTGCGGGGCAGAATTTTGGGACGATTCCAATTCGATACATCTGTGATTGCCTTGTAAAACAGAAAGATCAAAGAATGGCAAACCCTTAGATTTCCAAGAAGTTTGGTGTCCAAATAGAGTTTCGGGTGTAGATTAGAATTGATAAAAATGTTTCACCCTACATATGATTGTTTGTTGTCTAGACGCCTATAGAGTTCGCTAGCGACAGATTCGAGATTTGACAGACCTTATATTTCCATAAAAATCGGTATCCAGATAATGCGTAGATTAGCACAATGATATCCGTTTCACCCTACATGACATAGTTTAGCGTCTAGACTCCAATAGAGTTGGCCAGCGACAGATTCAAGATTTGGCTGACTCCCTCGATTTCAATAAATATCGGTGTACAAGCAATTTTTACGATATATTGTTGACGTTTGGGGGGTCAAAAGACATGTTGGCCCCCCTTTGAGGCTGTTGGGGAGGAACATGGCCTGGTTGGCCCCGCCCTGGATCCGCCAGTTAGGGACGGACCCATAAGTCATATTTTCCAGTCAATCTGTCGCTGGCGAACTCTATTGGCGGCTAAACGCCAAACTATCATATGTAGGATGAAACGGATTTCACGGTGTTAATTTACACTTGAAACTCTACATGGACACCGATTTTCATGAGAATCTAAGAGGTCCGCCAAATCTAGAATCTGTCGCTGGCGCTGTCGAATCTCTAGACGCCAAACTATAATATGTACTATGTAGGATGAAACGGATTTCACCATGATATTCTGCACCTAAAACCAAAACGTCAACAATTTATCGTAAAAATTGCCTTTGCAACAGTCAAAATACAGCTATCTACAGTGAAAAACTGAAAAATTTCGCGCCGCTTCGCGGCATTACACGACCTTTGTTACCTATTGCTTTTTTAATGACGAAATTCAATTAATTAAGTGTTTGGCAGAGACTTTCCTTGGCAGTAATTGCTTACCCCAGGGCCCGCTCCCTTCATACAAACTTTTAG
>VOPJ01000361.1:0-24826 GCA_014673585.1 Semibalanus balanoides
GTGGGTATACTGTGCCGCACAACACAGCAGCAGGTGGGTATACTGTGCCGTACAACACAGCAGCAGGTAGGGTATACTGTGCCGTACAACACACACTGCATCATACAACGCGATGCATACAAACCTCGGTGCAGTGTCTTGCGGTGTCTTGTGAACACCAAATAAAACGAACAAGTGGTACAGCAGTCTTACACGGCTTTGGCGGCTGCACCAGTGAACTGCCAAGTAATAAACCGTGTGTTTCATGCATCCAATGAGTCAGCTGTCAGTTGCAATAACATTAGACAACGAATTAGAGGGAAGCAAAACAGCGAAGTGGGAGCCACACAGCTCGGTGGTAGCCGGGTGTTACCATCGTCCCTCATCTGCCGCGTCATTCCCGGCAATCCGACCGGCGGCTTTGTCGGGATATCACCCGGCTTTGCCCTGATACGGTCCCTAGTCCGCACAGCGGAAGTGAGCTACACCCCCAGACGTGTGGTCGTACCCCGCATTACTGGAGAAGGGGACGCTCAATGGCAGATTACCAGCGTACCAGACCCACAGGGCAGAGAGCTGCTTTGATGGCCGATTGCCGGGGGAGCAGCACCGCTGACAGGAAGAGACAAACTCGGGGAGGGTGTCCGCCGGATGGCGTCAGAGCCGATGATGACTGAACCGAACCGAGCCGAGAAGATGACCGATGACGCACGAAGGGGGATTGTGACGTCATGGATATAGTCACGACGGTCGTTCAGTCAATCAATACTGGGCCACTGGCTATATCCGTTAGGGGGAGGGGGAGGCAGATTGATTCATTGTTCATCTGTGGTACCAAACGCCTCCTCTTGTCTCAGCTACGATCAGATCGGGAGAATGATAAAATGCTGTGGTACAAGATGTCGCTTTTCTAGTCTCCGTTGTTAGGGTATTCAACCAGGCATCCCTAAGTTTGTGAACTAAGGTCAGACAGGGAAAATGGAACTCACTGAAAACTCATACACACATATACCAGACAGACCTAGTAGCACCCCAGGTCCTGCAGGTCCCCAGAAGCTCGCCCCGGGACCAGTCGCGCACGACGGAGACAAAGGCAGGGCAGAGCTGGCTGCCAGCTAACTTGCCGTCAAGTTAGTGTCGACTCAGCTCGGCAGACTGGGCGACAGCGGCGGCCCCAGTTCACAATCCCGTCACTGGCGGACCAGCCCTGCCTGCGAGCTGCAGCTCAGACCAGCCCTGCCTGCGAGCTGCAGCTCAGACCAGCCCTGCCTGCGAGCTGCAGCTCACTCTTGGCTCAGCAGTCGACCGGTTGGCACAATATACGGGTCCTCGCAGCGCAAGGCTACGTTGTTAGAGTTCCGTAATTAAATACAGCGTTGAAAAAACGCTTTCGAAAGAAGACAAATGTTTAGAAGCAAAACGATAATATTGAATACAATATATAGCTTGCTTCATGAAAAAAATAGATGCTTTAGCCTGCTGTACGAGAAAACGAAATTAACTTAAACAAATAATTAACGTTTCAGCCAAGGGAGAAACCGAATCCACCAGCAGTGCATCTAATGATGATAAGGGCTTTACGGACACCACAACTACCATAGCGGTGCATCTGTATGCTGAAGACAGCGGCAGCGGCAGGAGACAGCAGGGCTGCACACAACACCACTTGGCCAGCTGTGCGGCGGCGCCGCCCATCTGCATGCAATATGCATGGCGTGATTAGCTCCGTAAGCTGTCCGTGGGCTCGTCAGGCCTCCAAACTAGTCACCGCCGGCACCGGCGGAATACTGCCATTCGCGGCGCGGCGGTGATCATTGAGGCGCATCAGCGGCTGATGAGACTGCGCCGTTATCGCCCGCCGGCGCCAGGTGGCACGAGTGGCGCGAGAGGGGCGAACAGTGGCGCGGGGGAGACGGCGCGGGGAGACGGCCCGAGGAGGCTGGATTTAAAGGTGAATTCAGTGCGACGAGGCGGCCGGAAAGTTTCCAAAATCGGCTCAGTTCCCGTAGAAATGTCAAAGGAAGCCAAACACAAACTTCACCCGAGCGCCGAGTCTGCAAAAAGAATTACCAGGCGAGTCGGCGATCCGTAAGTTATAAGCACGCGCGACTTGGTGTGTTAACTCAACCGTCCCAATACTAACAACGCCGCGGCAGCGGGACTGCGAACCTCACCATCCCCCTCTGTTTCCAGCCAGCTCACTAACTGGTCCTGCCAGAAAACAAAAAAAAAAAAAAAAAAAAAAAAAAAAAAAAAAAAAAAAAAAAAAAGAAAAAAAAAAAAAAAAAAAAAAAAAAAAAAAAAAAAAAAAAAAAAAAAAAAAAAAAAAAAAAAAAAAAAAAAAAAAAAAAAAAAAAAAAAAAAAAAAAAAAAAAAAAAAAAAAAAAAAAAAAAAAAAAAAAAAAAAAAAAAAAAAAAAAAAAAAAAAAAAAAAAAAAAAAAAAAAAAAAAAAAAAAAAAAAAAAAAAAAAAAAAAAAAAAAAAAAAAAAAAAAAAAAAGAAAAAAAAAAAAAAAAAACCCCTCCCCCGAAAAAAACAAAAAAAAAAAAACCTGGAAACACTGTGCCATTCCAGCCAGCTGCTAACTGGTCCTGCCCACACTGGAGCTTAATAGCCACTCCTGCAGTGGACGCTCTAAATACAATACAATAAATACAAATACAATACAATACAATACCAATACAATACAATACAAACAATACAATACACACTGAAAAAAACCCAACTGCGCCATGCCAGCCAGCTCACTAACTGGTCCTGCCACCACTGGAAACACTGTGCCATTCCACCAGCTCGCTTAACTGGTCCTGTCACCACTGGAGCCTTAATAGCCACTCCTGCAGTGGCCGCCTCTTAAATACAATACAATACAATACAATACACATACAAATACAATACATACACACTGGAAACCTGCGCCAATGCCAAGCCAGCTCACTAAACTGGTCCTGCACAACTGGAAACACCTGCGCGTGCCAGCCAGCCCTACTGGTCTGCCCACACGGAAACCTGGCGCATTCCAGCCGCCTCACTAACTGATCCTGCACACTGGAACATTGCGCCATTCCAGCCAAGCCCACTAACTGGTCCTGCACACTGAAAACACTGCGCCATTCCAGCCAGCTCACTAGTGGTCCTGCCAACATTGCTGGAAACATTGCGCATTCCAAGCCTAGCTCACTAGCTGGTCCTGCACACTGGAAACACAGCGCAATGCAGCCAGCTCACTTAACTGGTAACGCCACACTGGAAACACTGCGCCATTCCAGCCAGCTCACTTAAACCTGTTCTGCCACACTGGAAACACTGCGCCATTGCCAGCCAGCCTCCACTACTGGTCCCTGCCCACACTGGAAACATTGCGCCATTCCAGCCACTCACTAACTGGCCTGCACACGGAAACCACTGCGCATGCAGCCAGCTCACTAAACTGGTCCTGCCACACGAAAACATTGCGCCATTCCAGCCAGCTCACTAACTGGTCCTGCCAAGTTTTTTTTTTTTTCTTGGGAAACACTGCTTTCCTTCCAAGCCAGCTCACTAACTGGTCCTGCCACATTGGAAACACTGCGCCAATGCCAGCTCACTAACTGGTCCTGCCACACTGGAAACACTGTGCCATTCCAGCCAGCTCACTAACTGGTCCTGCCACACTGGAAACATTGCGCCATTCCAGCCAGCTCACTAGCTGGTCCTGTCACACTGGAAACACTGCGCCATGCCAGCCAGCTCACTAACTGGTCCTGTCACACTGGAAACACTGCGCCATGCCAGCGCAGCTCACTAACTGGTCCCTGCTATCAGCAGGAAACACACCGTGCGCCATTCCAGCCGCTCCTACTGTCGCCACACTGGAACACTTGCGCCATTCCAGCCAGCTCACTAACTGGTCCTGCCACACTGGAAACACTGCGCCATGCCAGCCAGCTCACTAACTGGTCCTGCCACACTGGAAACACTGCGCCATTCCAGCTGGCCGACTAGCGGCAGCAGCTCTGGCCATGGTTGTGGATTCATGAAGCGTCGCGCCCCAGTTGGCATATCGCGCTGCATCAGACCCCGACAGAGGGCTGTTTGCATCCGATTACCGTCCGCCAGACAAATCCAATGCATTCCAAATCGAGTCGGCAGTACCCGGCTGCCGTGTCTATCTCGCGGCTGGCCCGTTAGTGCAGACAAGACGGTCATGGCGCCGGCTGGAATTACACTCATTCAGCGCGGCGGAGTTTCGGTAATGAGCTACTGTCGTTTCGTTTTTCTAGGCGGAAGAGCTAGAATGATCGGGGAGATGAACTACGCGTATGACCGGCGAGAATCTCACACAAACCTGTCCGCACCACTCGGTTACTGGCTGGCGGCCACCGACCTAAATAACGTCCGGGTTATGGGTGGCTGCTGAGTGACGGCTGGGTGATGACTGACTGTTGATTGGCCTCTGGCTGACAGTTGATTAACTGCTGATTGACTTTCGGCTGATCGCAAACTAACCTCGCATCCGAGTCTCCGGAAGAGATCTGTGAACATAACTCGGACAGATCTGACACATTTGAGTCGTGACGGTTCCGACGCGACAGTGACACTTTTGACGCGACTGAGACGGATGTCTTCCGACCGACACTAACGACACAAGCTCTAACGCGGCTCAAACGGAAGTGTCACCACAATTCCCCTGCCGCTGCCCTCGGCCGTCTCCAGAGATTGATGAGAGAGCAAAGTTCGCCAGCCGCCGTCGTGAGCCGTCAGTATCTGGGCCGATGGGCCCGTCAAACTTTCCCGGCGAGAGCCGAGTCGACTCACACTGACCGAGATAGGCCTCGCTCGATCCCGTAAATGAGCGGAAACCGCAGAAGCTGATCGGAAAATAGCGCCGAGGACGACTTCTGTTCGTCGCGACAGCCAACAACCAAACGACAGCTGCGCTTGCTTGGCTCTCGTCTCGACAGACGCAAACACTGCGTCACCAATCGCGGTCGCTAAAAATATACGCTAAAACAACTCGCAGCCCTTTCATCAGTCAGTTGACGATTGTAGGGTTCAATGACGCTCCAAGTGGTCACAGCCTCTTTCAACAGTGTCGGCTGTTGAAGGGTCAAACACGGCCTTCACGAGCCATGATTGCCAGGAGGCGAGCCCTGGACCCCAAGCGGCTTTCGACTTTCCGGAATCAAGAGAATGCGATTCATCACCGGGGTTAATTACAATGTGGCAGGACGCTCAGCCCTTCCCAGCCGCGTCACAGCGGGCAGCAAGAGCAGCAGCAGCGAACCCCACAGTACTCCATCATCATCAGCAAGAGATCCCCGGCCCTCAGTCATTCTGTGCGTACTGGTTATGCTCCAGTAACGAGCATATCATGTCGCCTCCCGGGACATGAGTTCATTTATGCAGTGCGCATGGGATTACCAGGAAATGGGGCGGAGCATAGCTGGAAATGGCTTCGGACGAAACTGAATTACACAAAAGAGACTAACATTCGGCTACATAGTATCAAGTCAGCACTTACGGCTGGTTTGGAGCAGAAGGCTAAATAGAGAGGGTGGTATGCCGCCCACGTGCGAAGGGCGCGCGTGCTGTGCATGTGGGGGTATCCCCGGTACAGCAGTCAGCACCTGGCGCACAGTGTGGACTGTGGGTCTGAGGGGTGTCGAGTGCGCTGCTGTCGGCAGGGGGCTGCAGTGATTCGGTTGCGCGCGGTACGCCAGCCGCCGGCGGTCTGGCTGCGGACCTGTCCGCGGCCTGCCGCCTCGAGCAGCCGCAGCGGCGCGGAGCTGGTCACACGGGCTGGGAAGTAATATGATAGTGAACGCTGAGCTGGGCAGAGTCGGGAGAAGCGGCCGCACCACAGGCGACACCTATCTGAGGGAAGCGAAATAGCTAAACGGAACACGGTAACGCAAACGATTAAAAGTGATGTTATTAAATGATTACACAAGCATACGCATCAGAATCTCGCTCTGTCGCACTTGGAAGAGTTTCGATGTATCATCGTCCCATCGTCCACTTGAATGCTCTATTTTGGTGAGACACGTATGCGCTCTTAGTTATTGCACAGTGAGGACAGAACTTGTCGAACACATAAATATGATTTTCGTACAATGACCGGGAGTTGCTTAGCTCGTCTGTTTCGATGCAGACAACTTTGCACCAGCAGCTCCAAATCGCGCCGGTTCGCCCGCTCCCTAATCTGTTTATCACTGGCTTTAGCCGTGCTAAGAGTTCTCATAAAGACATAAAAAAGACATAAAAAAGAGTGTAACAAAGAGCCTCCAGGGCCCATGACAAGGTTGCACATATCCCCGCCCCCCAATCGCACCAGTCTCACCCTCCAGTCACCCACCTACTAAAAACAGTCTAATCCCAGAGTACTTATGGACGAATCCCTTCGTTCTGTAAAAGATATTTATCTAATCTAATTTTGAAGGAGGCAAGTGACACCTGCAGTGAACGACATTCCCCCGGGTAGCTTATTCCAATGTCTAACCACCCTTCTGCTGAAAAATGACTTGTCGAAAGCCTAGTCTCTACTTTTGTTTCATGACGAGTTTATGCTGATGAACGTCTATTACGAATTTCCCTACTGAATTCAAAGCATTCCCTTTAAATTATCCAGAATGCTGACCATTCACAATTGAAACTTCAATAAGATCTCCTCTTGCTTCTATATCTAAGTGAAAACATACCCCAATTTTTTAATCTTCTTCATTGCATACGTATAAAGACAATTACCATTTTGTTGCCCTTTTCTTGAACTCTTCTTAACAACCAGCAATCTTTCTCATATTTGGAGGACCAGGCTTGCACGCAATACTCTAGATGTGGTCTATTGGTTTGTTATTCTCGTTATTGGTTTGTTCGACTTAGTGTCACCGCCTGTCATCACCTGGCGCGGCACTGCCAATGGAGACGTGTGACATGTGACGTGTGAAATGTGACATGTGACATGTGATCTCACTGATTAGTGGTGACTCGTAACATGAGCCATGCAGCGAGCGGCGAGTGGCGACAGCGCCCAGAAAACGCCAGACGTGCTGCGAACCGGCGACTGCCACTCCGATCAAAGGGCATGGCGGCGCCAGACCGGACACAGCCGCCACTCAATCGATCAAACGCAGCTGCCGCACCGCCCGGAAAGCCGCCGCAGCCTCGCAGCTCGACAGCTCGTAGTTCGCAGCTCGGTAGCTCGGCAGTTCGGCAGCTCGGCGGCCCCGCGGGTCGGTAGGCCGCAGCTCGAAAACTAGGCAGCTCCGCAGCCACGGAGCTCTACAGCTTGACATCTCGGCAGTCTTACAGCTCTGCAGTCCCGCAGTTTGACGCTCGTAGTTCGCAGGTCTGCAGCCTCGCAGCTCAGCCGATTAACGCTACATCCGGCCCACAGGCGACAGCTCGCAGCTCCGACAAAGGTCCAGGCACGGCCAGAGGCCATCGCTTGGATCGCGCACCAATTTAAAACTAAATCACACCAGATAATGGTCAAATCAGTGGCGTGGATTTGACGTAGGAATGGTTGCATGGTTTGCCGTGTTGCTAGAGGAGTATGTCTCGTTACGTAATAGCACCGCCAATTGTAATGCAGCTCGTGCAGAAACAGATGGTAGGTTAGTTTCGAAGCATCCGTATGGAGTTCCCTCTATCCTACAACACACAGAAGCTGCGATACAGAGAAGCTGACCTCTCGGTCTGTGACAGGGCTGATACTCCCGAGACAACTGTAAACGACTCGCCATTGATGCGCCATAATGCGATTAGATCATAGTAATTCCGAGCCAATTGAGTACGGATTGATCAATGCATGCTCGCTAACAGGCAATACTCGAACGTCACAGTAATTATCTCAGCGGAAACCTCAAAGGCATGCTATTTCCAGAGTTGATCACGTCACAGCGCATCATTATGATTACCTGGAAACGACTCTCGATCAAACCCTGGCACGGAAGATTTACGGAAAATGAACTGCGCTGATTTCATATTTGAGCTAGATGGACGATATTGGATCGGACTCTGGATAGGGATCCAATTGATGACGGCCCCAACCGGCATTGGTAACGGTTATTGAGATGGCTGGATCACGAGAGGAAGCGATCAGGCCGACCGATTGACGGCCTCCATGGCACCGTGACAAATGATTATGGATGTGACGAACTGAACTGGTGTGTGGTTGACGACAGGACTCACTCCGGTTACGAGCGCATATTTCACGCTCAGTTTATCAATGGTATGCAAAGCACGTCAACTCTGGCGGGTTCTGACATTTTTGTAAATAAAAGTTGAACCAATAGATGGTTCACATCAAGGTTTGGGGTACAAAAATAGCTTGTTATGTAAGCGTTCCGGCAATCACACAATAATGCAAATTCGTTTCCATGGATAATTATTTCTCTGCCTAATATCGCATAGAAATGTACGATTTTTTTACCAATGTGCGATGACAAAAGCAAGAGTCAGATTGACGAAGTGTCACCTGATGCCAGTCAATCTCACTTCTTGGCAAGACCAAATAATCTCTTCCGGGTACTCAAACCTCAAACCTGATTCATGAGCATCTCATCCCATCTCCAGGTCACGAAAACAGAACCCGACCACCATTTCCTCACATGACTCCACGTGCAAGAGACGACCTATACTACGACCATACCCAACCCAACTTACCCTTCCTAATCCGCCACGCAGTGGGAAACCCCTGATCTCCCTGATCCCCACATCGTACGACCTCTGTCACCAATGTACCCGAGAACCCCGCACCACTCTCCTGCCAATGCGGCGCCGCCACCGCTCGATCAGGCACGCCGCCTGTCAATGAGACGACCAGGCCATCTCGCTGCATACCGATCAGGCACACCCACTACCGAACGGTCCTACTCCTGAGTCCTGACCGGCCACTAGGGGCAGAGGAGAGAGAGAGGGGAGGGCTGGACCGTGCCTCGGGACCACACACGGGAAGTGCCGGCTCGTGACTGCACACGGAGTGGACTGGACATCAGAGACAGAGCATCGCCATAAGACGGTCATGGTGCGGCTCAATAGTACGGCCAGACAGCACGGCCAGCACGGCCAGCACGGCCAGCACGGCCAGCACGGCCAGCACGGCCAGCACGGCCAGCAGCCCAGCATGCTAGCGACGGGCAGAACGTCGGCAGTGTCCGGCAAGTCGTGCGTCAGCTGTGATCTGATAACCGCCCATAACGGTCTGAGAGGCGAGACAGAGCGCTGTCGTTTGGAGCAGGCCGCGGCCCGCCTCTGAGGGAGGGGGAGACATCAGGAGTGCGCACTCCGCGCGGCGCTCTGGAGAGGAGAGACACTCAGAGTCACCTGCGCGCCGCCTCTGGAGAGGGGGGGACACTCAGGAGTGTCACTCCGCGCTGCCTCTGGAGGGGAGGGGGAGACACTCAGGAGTGTCACTCCGCGCTGCCTCTGGAGAGGAGGGGGAGACACTCAGGAGTGTCACTCGGCCGCAGGAGGGTAGGCGGAGAGAGAGGAAGATACTGGGGGTCAGCAGGGAGGCGAGCAGAGAGGAAGGCACTCGTGAAACGCTCCAGAGTGCCACCCGGTGATGGGAGAGCTGGGAGGAGACACTCGGGGAAGAAGGCTCTGGGGACGAAGGCTGGGAGGGGAGATATTCGGCATACTTCAGGACTCGGTAGTGTCGTTCTCGGTGGCAGGAGGACGGGGAGGAGAGACAACCGGGGCAGGAGGGTGGTAGAGTAGGGAGGGCAGGGTGCAAGAAAGACACTGAAAAGAGGAGGGCAGGGTGCAAGAACGACTGATCAAGAAAGACTGACCTGATCAAGCGGGGAAATAGGAGGGCAGGGTGAAAGGAAGACACTGGAAGGAAGGCCCACGCACAAGGGATACAACTCAGTAACTGCAAGGTGTAGAGAGTAAATAGCCTGAAAAGGATCAGGGAAGCCGCTTGGAGTCGGATGGCAGAGGCCACGATATACAGATGAAACCAGTCACGTTATTCAGGCCACCCAGGAGGGACCTGTCGTCAATATCATAGGGGGGCGTGACCTTTACAGGGCGGCTGTCGAGGCGGCGCCGAGACGTGAGCGGGGGCGGGGGGGGCGGCGGCGACGGGGGCGGCGACGGGGGCGGCGGGGCGGGGGCGGCACGCACCGGTGGCGGCAGCAGGGTGCTTGGTCGCAATGTATGCCCACCAGGGGTGACACCCGCCGCCATGACCGGACGAACTCCTACCGTAACTACCCGCTGCAAACGGCCGGTCGCCGGCGTCCCCACAATGACTCCGCTCACCGCCTGACCTGAGACTGTGCCGAGCGACACTGGTAATGGGCCACACACACCAGCCTGCTATATACACAGCGAACTGGTGCTGTCAGCATGGCACACATGTTGCCAGCCTGTTATACCAAACGGGGGTCTGACTAGTATATAAGACGCAGTGCTGGCGGCAGGCAGCGAATGTCTATCAAGTGCAGTCTTTCACAGCTGCTGTTTAACGATTTTGTAGCCAGTCATGATGGTTATTTGGGGCTTAAGAATGACGCAACTCCTGAGATTATTTGATGGCCAGAGCAAGAAAGAAACATGGCTGAGAGAAAAAGTTGCATGACAAACAAATTTGTCCCTGTGTTGCGCATTAGCACATACACAATCCAGAAGACAGGAGCATAGTCAGTAACGAAGACAGGCTCGATAGTTGCTCCGTTTATCTATCGCAGTACCACCGGTACTACATATTAACGGTACTAACCCGGTGGTCGAGCGGGTACTTGCTGAGCCCCATGTGCATGTAGTCGAGGTAGTCCTTGGCCTTCCGGGCCAGCCGGCCAACATTGATATCCGTGGGTACGGTACCGAGGTGGTCCAGTAGGTAAACCTGCAGCACAGGCCCGGTAGTACAGCGACGGAGACGGAGCCTGGAATGGGTACACACCGCGTCAGATCAGTACCACAAAGGTACAGCACCTCGCAGGTACACCTGCAGCACAGCCCGGTAGTACAGCGACGGAGACGGAGCCTGGAATGGGTACACACCGCGTCAGATCAGTACCACAAAGGTACAGCANCATCATTTACAGTTCATCATTCATGTGTTCATTTCACAACCGTTAACTGTGCGTCTCTCACTTCACATTGAGTCGTTCTTCTGGTGAAAATTTCCTCTAAGGCACGTAGCTACGGAAAACAGGTCCGGTGACAGCGACAAAGAGAAAACAGCGCGGCTGGGTTCATACAACTTCAATAGCTTGTCACATGTTGACACCACTGCCAAACTTCTTTGACAGCGCTCTTTCATTTCGCAAATGTGTGCTGCTGCTTGGAACAGTAGAAATAGTTAACGTAAGTCGCTCAATATGTGTCAAATGAGAGGAACAAAGGTAGATGACATGCTAGCTTCAGCGGTGTCGTGCTTTGTTGTGAGATGGAATCAAGCGTTGCTGTATCAAAGTTATGTTTTGAAACGTTCCCAATAAAAGCAGCACAAGATGTGATCACACGTTAAACGACATGAAGCTATATGAAAATTGAGTGCTTTTCCTACGGTGTCAGCTCCCTCGGTAGATGAAAAGCACCCAAATAAAATATGCATAAATGGGTATGCAAATGCAAACACATATTGATCAGTTATGAAGCCTGAAGGCCAAAAATTGTCAGAATGTCACACAGCCCAGAAACGTTTCGACACATGAGTTGAACGATCAAAGTATCAAGTTATCCGATATGAACCGAAACTCAGATCACGTATCTCCTCGCACAGATCCGCTGTTTATACTTACAGCATCAACAACATCCACCATACCACTCAACTGTGAGCGCATAAAACAGCTGGCACCGTGGATATGTGCGTCTGCTCCATCAAACATCCATCCGATCAAAGGCTCTTCGTCAACAGCAGACTGGGACGGGCTCATATTTTCACAGGATTCAATTCGAGACTAGATATTTGAACAGTTGGCAGTAAATATTGACCTTATAACGCTGACAACGCAGGCCTCTCCCGGTCACTGGATCGGCAGCTGCCAGTACGAGTGATGAACTGGGTCAAAAGGCCGGAAACGTCAGGCACGTGAACGGGCGTCTAACGAGCGGTTTATCACCACTTTCCGCAAGTCTCAAAACCACGACCCCGTACCAAAATTTCCCGTCATAGACGAAAGCGTACACTGACTGAATATGATCACGTATAATGTAGTATGACTATTGACTACACCCACCCTTTGATAGGAGACCATTACTATTTTTTACCGCAAGAACAATATATTTACTATCCGATTATTATCCCGTATAGCACTGAGCAGAGTATCGAACCATGGTCACACATGACTGTACCTACCCGTTGGTAGGAGGCGATCCGCTCTGACGCCTGAGCAGCCAGTCCGCGGGCCTGTTGTCCCAGCACGAACCGCCGCTCGGTCAACAGCCGGCTGAGCGGGAAGCTGACCTCCTGCAGTCAACTCACTCCAGAACTGACCCTTCGAAACCGCTCCCGCTGCCAGGTTGAACAGCAGCCGACGTTCACCAGCAGACTGAGGGGTCAGAGGGCAGACGGGACGATGGTCAGATGGGCAGCGGCACGGACGGGCAGACGGGCAAGACGGGCAGACGGCAGACAGTCAGACAGTCAGACAGTCAGACAGTCAGACAAGTCAGACAGTCAGACATTCAGAAGTCAGACAGGTCAGACAGTCAGACGGGGCAGACGGTACACAGGCGCAAAGGAATGGACATCCGCTAGGCAGGCAGATGGACAGGCGCTGAGACAGGTCTGATGACAGACGGCCAGACGGCCAGAAGGACAAGCGATCAGACTGGCAGAGAGACAGACGTGCAGTAGAGCAGGCGGACCGACAGACAAACACGGTGACTTTGTACAATGTAAACCGCACGACAGTGACGCCACACAATCATTAAGTCCTAACCAGAGCGTCCAAACCCCAAAATTTCGACGCATAAAAATGCTTACAAGTTCATAGAGTTGTGGGTCGAGAAGGAGTAGGATTTGCGGTTTTCCAATCTGCTCTACGACTCTGTTATCTCGGTTGCAAACCCCACGTTTAAGGCTCAACATTCCCATTAAATAACCAATTTACCAAAACCATTATGTCACAATATGTGGCGGGGTCGTTGGCGGCTTCCAACACCCATAACAGGGCGTCGCAGGCTAACCGACAAATACCGTCCCATCAAAAGGCGCCTGGCAGTGGCGCTGAATTGGCTTGTTGAGGCTTACCGGCAGCCGACAGCCTCTGGCGTCCGTGATACGGACGTGCGCGGGACGAATCGATCAGAGAGGGAGGGAGAGAGCTCTCGCAGCTCTCCCAGCGAGCCGAACCAGAGCCACCGAGCCGAGCCAGAGCCAGAGAGAGCCAGCCAGAGAGAGCTTTACCACGCGCTGCACACCGTTCACAAGCCCCATCAAAGCTCCTGCGTCAGAAACACTCGGGAGTCTGAGCCACTCGAGCTCACTCGAGATACTCGCAAACATCTTAGGCGAATCGCCAAAACTATGCCAACTTCTTGTGACATGGACGTAAATATCCAGCATTCGAAAGCGTAGCGTCCGATTTGTGTGATTCTCGTCAGCTGCGGCTAGTCTGACCAGCTGGGATGGACGTCAGTGGACAGTGCGGCACGATATAAATCGTCAGCGCCGGCCGTGACGGCCACGCCGGTCACATCTCCGTCAGACACTGCATGTTTACGACGGTATAAATACGGCACACAGCGGGCCGACAGCATCGCCGTCGCCGTCGCCTTCGTTCGTCGTCGGGTCGGCGCGTCGGGGGCGGGGCGGGGGCGGGGGCGGGGGCAAGGCGGCGGCGGCGGCGGGGGCGGTGGTGGCACACAATGCAGACCACCAGGCCGTGCCGGGTCGACAGCAGACCCGTCCGCATGACAGGACGCTGACGGCTCATTCAGCGAGCCGGTCTGCCGCTCTGCCGCTCCGGGGCGGAGAATGCAGCAGGAAACGGGGCGGGCTGGGGTGTCAGAGAGAGAAACTGGTGGGAGGTGCGGGGTCGGAGTTGGTGAAATGGACAGCGGGAACTGTGCTTAGGAGGACGGCTTTGGACGCGAAGAAGATTTAAGAATCCAAGTTTGAGGGGAATATAATTTCAGTTTTGATATATTGTTTTGGTAAAGTGAGGTCACGTTGTAAAGTGAGTAAAGTGATACGTGGACTTACGCTAGAATGGCTAAGTTAAAGGGAGTGTTTCACCTTTCTGAACATTGTTAAATACACACTGGTTGTAGTACAAATATGAAGTATGTGCTGCTGAAAACGATGGTGATATTTGTTGCTAGAGAGGTCACTCAACTTAATATGGGGGAAATGACGTCATTATTGAGCCATAGAGAGCTACAGAGAAATATTTACATTTGTAAAAATATATGGCACAAGTTTAGACAACTATCCCGCGCACCGACGGGGGGGGCGGATATCCGCCCCCCACAGGTTTTTCAGGACTAGCGGGAAAACGGCGGCACGTAGCGCCGCCAAATTTTGCACAGCTGTTTGGGCATCAATTACGCACACTTTATGATTTTTTTGACTTCCTAACTTGTAAGGTCACGTTGTCAGGTCACATTAAATGACCTGACCTCAAGCCACGTTTTTGTAAGTTTGACATCTTGCCGAAGCAACAGTGGTGAACCAAACAGTTTGAAACTCACAGTGTGTGCTAAGGCCTCGGGTATCTACAGTTTGTATATCTCGGATTTTTTTTATATCGTTGACCTGAGGTCATGTCAATTTGTGTGACCTCCCATTATAAGGCTATGGGAGAAAATTGAAATGCGCACCAATCGAACAAAACCTGGCTGAATGTGGTCAATTTTTATCCTATCACTATTTTGAAGCTAAGCAGAAGAATGCATGTTGTATTTTTTCCGTGACCTCTTTAAGGTCAAATCCAATGTGCCCCCAGGTCACATGGTTTTTGTACAATAACTAATCGTCTAGGTGAGTTAGAGTGCTGTGGTTTTCACCATTCTGTTTCTCTTGTCGACCAATATCGATTGACACAAAATTTGACTTGACCTTGACATGACCTAAGGTCAGGTCAGGTCATTTTTTAGTTTGACCTAGTTCCATACGATTATATGATTCGATGCGCCGTTGATGTTGAGGAACACGATGGTGCAAAATCGCTGTCCTATATTTTGTACTTAAAAAGTTATTAGCACAAAACTTTTCCGGTAAAATTAAGCATGTTGACCTTTGCTGACCTCTGGAGCCTTAACTATTGACCCTATCATAAATATGAGGAAATGTTAGCGAAAGAGTGTTTCATGCGCATTGCAGTGCTTTTTTTCGGATCGCTCCTAGCTATGTTAGTTACTAAGCTAGCCCGGATAATGCGAAGCAATGCTCAATTTGCTCGAAATATGGGAAAATTTGACCTGTTTTGACCTCTGGTGACCTCAATATTGACCTGATCAAAACATAGTCTCTGTAGTTTCTCTAGTACTCGTTACGGCCTACCTCACGGCGATTTCCGCTTCTCGCTACGTTGCGTAGTTTTTGAGATCTCTGGGGGGCGGTTATCCGCCCCCCCGTCGGTTCGAAGTTGGCTCAGACCCCCGTCGGTGTGCTGGTTATGGCGACTTGAATACAAACAAGTCTTTTGTTATCGTACTCGCAACGGGTATTTTATCGTACTCCAGCCAATATTTGAAAAATACAAGTCGTTTTTCTCCCAGGACCAACAATCTTGAAGTGGCTGTCAGCCAATCAGCGGCGGGACTTGCATAGACCCCTTTTGCAAATTCAAAATTAAATTGCTTGAAAATGGTTAAGTTTTGTGAAAAATTGTTTGTGTAATTTAGACTTTTCAATAACGGCCAAGACAATAGCTATCTCAGTTCAAAACCAATACAAGGGTGAAACATTCCCTTGAAGCCTACAGACTCAGACTCAGACTCACATATATTTAGAAACCATCCCACGATATTAGCTCATGGCTATAACGGTCCCTCGTCAGTGGTTATAATAACGCGGACAGGAAGTAAAAATAACACGCAAACACGTCAGACACGCACAGAACGCACAGAACACGCGACGCGCACGCACGCACACGCACGCACACGCACGCACGCACTGCGCAACGCACGCACGCACGCAACGCACGCACACACGCACACACACCACGCACGCACGCACGCACGCACGCGACGCACGACACGCACGCACGCACGCACGCACGCCGCACGCACGCACGCACGCACAGCACGCACGCACGCACGCACGCAACGCACGCCACGCACGCACGCACGCACGCACGCACGCACGCACGCACGCACACACACACACACACACACACACACACACCCACCCACCATATCACATGACAGACCGGTCACGGGAACTCCGGCGCGCACGCGCAGGATGGCGCGTTCAGGTGTCTCGTGAAAAGGTGAACCGGAAGCCGCGTCAAGTCAGGCGGCGAGCCCGTTGTAGTCCCGTGGGGGCACGACTGCCGAAACGCCGCTTTTTTCCCCATTGACCGACCGCGGACCGAGGCACCATGCAGACGTGGTCCTGTCGGCGTTGACCGCTGCGCGTCTCACACACACGAACAAGCCCGCCCGCCAGGATCTCCGGGCTCGTTCAGTCTTTCGTAAGCTCCATATCATCTTGTATTATTTCACACGTTGCACGAGGCTGCATTTCGACGTCTTGTGATTATATTTCTCTAGACTGCGCATAAAATACGGGACTCGTACTCGAGATTTACCCACTCACAATCTACAGGATATTTCTAGCTGTATTCATGTCAGTTTCCTAAGTGTAATAACCAAAACAAGTGAAAACTAATTATCAATGCAACCATTAACTCATGTCATGTCACACAGGAAAAGCCCGCATAAAGCATCTGATCCACCAAAGGTCCAACAGCCTGTACTATGCACATCAGCTCAACAAAGTTGCATACCGAGTTATATGAAACGGAATTTACGGGAGCGCGATTTACACTTCATCAAACTTTGTCACCAGCGTTTAACGGCGATAGTAAACGCTGGTCTACTGACTATAACATAATCACGACCACAGCGGGTGTCTGATGCCGCCGAATAACGTTACATGACCATTCAGTAAGCACAGCACGGTTCCTCGACGGTAAAGACAAACCAGACCAACTTTTGAACAGTTGGGGACCAACTGAGCACTAAATCGGGATTGATTCCGGACATAGTGCATGGCTATATGATCAACAGAGATCACCGTGTTCTGGTGAGGCCACGATCCGCTCCAGGTCATGTATAGCTCCAGCACGGCGATGTGGACCGAACGGTCCCGCAGGCCCTCAACCTCCTCGGAAACCTAGGAGCCCGCGCACCCACAGACCCTGCCGGGACCAAGAGACCTGGCTGGAGACCCAGGAACGAGGGCGGGAACACAGAGAGACCATAAGATTCCCCGGGACACATAACCACCATAACAGGCTTACAAACACCAACAAACACACTGCAACGCCAAACACAAACGAACACACTGTGACGCTGCCTCGTTCTCTGAAAGTCCATCTACGTCCTTCATCTAGCTCGCCCGTGACCCTGTCTCTGTCAGCCCCCGTGAGAACCGCGAGCTCCGGTCACGTAAATCAGGAGACGGAGAGCGGATGTCCAGAGCAGAGATCTGCCGTGTCTGTTCCCAGCAGCGGGGCTGGACAGGCGAGCACCCGTGATACTCCCGCCCGGCCGTGCGGATAAATATTGTACGGTTCATTCTACAGTGAGTGCCGACCATAAATTAGCATGGGGTAGACATACGATAGACACGGCAGACACGGCAGAGACACGGCAGAGACACGGCAGACACACGGCAGACACACGGCAGACACACGGTAGACACACGGCAGACACACGGCAGACACACGGCAGACACACGGCAGACACACGGCAGACACACGGCAGACACACGGCAGACACGGCAGACACGGCAGACACGGCAGACACGGCCAAGGCAGCTGTGTGCCAGTAATTCATACCCCACATCTCCCAGAGGCCGTTTAATTCCAACCCCACAGCCGGCAGGCGAGTAACATATTGCATAACGCAGAAGTCCAATCGACAGAAAGCGGGATGATGCAGTGCTGAGAGAGAGAGGTAACGGAGAGGACAGATGCGGCGGGCGGCCAGTCAAGTGGAACAACACGGCTTGAACACAGCTCAGCTAGACGTGGCAGCGGCCGCGGGCGCCATACCAAGTTAACGGTGGACCACCGACACCATAGCACACGGCGGCGAATGCCAGCATAAAGTTCACCATAAAAGTCAACGCTACGGCAGCGCAAACTGAAATTTAGTATGTGCGAGGCGTGAATGTTCCTCGACACGATACGCCACAGAACACTGCATGCCTTTCCACCTGACTACGAAATGAGTCAGCGTGTCAGACGGTGACGGTGCTGGTGAATTTGTGAGTCCACACAGTGAATTTGTCACGCAGAGTCCACACAGTGAATTTGTCCCGCAGAGTCCACACAGTGAATTTGTCACGCAGTGTCCACACATGTACGGTGCGTCGCGCCCTCGACAATTGGACCAACTGACCGTTGGCCGCCATTTCCGACGGACAACATAGAGATACAGGCGACATTTCCGGTTGGAGACTTCGTTCGTGCCACGTCACCCCCTCGCCCCTTCGGCAGTAACCGACTACCACCTACATAGCATACCTACATCATGCACGAGTGTGTATGAAACAGCACGCCCACTTCCGAGCACGACACACTAACAAATGCCTCCCGCCAGCCTCGGGGCGGGGCGGGGCGGGGCGGGGCGAAACTGGGCGGGACGGGCGGTATGCAAACCGTCTTAGCTGTAGGCTGGTGTGAAGGCTCCAGTGCCGGGACGAAACTGGGCGGGACGGTGCGAAACTGGAGCCTTCACACCAGCCTACAGCTAAGACAGTTTGCATAACCAAGCCTAGTCGATATCGGCCCCGTAACCGCAGAGCAGCCATGTCCATCCCTTCCAACATCCATTCAACTCAATACATTGTTACACGGCAAAGGCTTAAACGTTACTGAGGGATACAAGGTCGCGGAGAAGTTAAAAACAAGTTAAATACAGGTCGATTTGAGCAGTAACCACTGTCATGTTTGGTATCGATACCATGTGCCAGTTTATGGTATGCCAGGCATGCCATGCTATGTACCTAATTGTAATACTATGCACATAATCTATGATGTGTTAGTGTGAGCGAGACCTGTGTGAGTGTGACCGTGCTTTCGTGTTCAGGATAGGTGCGCTAATTTAAGCTGTGCTTTTGCGCCGATCCTTTTCTTAGTTGATCGAATAAACAAGTGACTCGCGAGCTACAAAACAAAGAAATCTTGATGATGACGATGTTGATAACCATAACGACTCACACAACATACACCGCGGTTAGCGATGCATTCAATAACATGCACTCGGTTTCGGACACGACTCAAAGTTGCCAGACACAGTGATCGTGTCTGGCAACTTTGGATCTCAATGCAAGGTCAGTGCTTCAATTTCAACAACTTCAAACGTGCTCAAAGGCTGCCGAAAGCGGGAGCTGTGATGTCAGCTCAATGTTGTGCATCTAGTGCCTATATTGCGGCAAACGAGGAGCCTTTCTTATGTCTGTAGTAATGCTGTTATTGTAATTATGTATATCTTATCAGGGTGTAAGTGTGCGGCAAGGGAGTGGACGTTGATGCGAAAAGTTCTCACCACTGCACTTCTGTACTCCGGGGCAACCAGTTGAAGGCGCTTGAGCCTAGGCACTTTCCAGGGTCACGAACGCCTTCAGCGCGCGTTATCACGATGGAACGCGCTGCGCCCCGGTGATCGACGCCCCCACATCAGCTTTCAAGGCAACTGGCAGACTTTTGGGTACATGAAGTACACTTATCAAAAACGACTGAGAAAGAGATCTTGCTAGGAACTCAGATATTTTTCGGATCCGCTGAGGCAAGTGGCCTTCTTATTCTTATAAATAAGTATATAGTAAGATAAGTATGTATGTATGTATTATAGTATGTTGTAGTATATGTATGTATGTATTAGTATGTATGTATGTATGTATGTATTATGTATGTAGTATTGTATGTATATGCATGCTGCATTCAGCATCATGCAATGATGCGTGCATTCATGCATGCATTATGTATTATGTATGTATGTATGTTATTAGTATGTAAATGTATTGTATGTATGTATGTATGTTGTATTGTATGTTGTTGTATGTATGTATGTATGGTATGTATGTATGTATGTATGTAATGTATTGATGTATGTATGTATGTATGTATGTATTGTAGTCTGTAGTAGTATGTATGTATGTATGTATAGTAGTATGTATTATGTATGTATGTATGTAGTAAGTATGAATGTGTATGTTAATGTATGTATGTAAGTATGTAGGTATGTATGATGTATATTTGTATTTATGTTATGTATGTATGTATGTTAGTATGTATGTAGTATGTTGATGTATGTATGTTATGTATTATTGACAATTGGAAACCTCCCAAATAATGGTATTCCGAGTGTCGAGTCGATAACGTTAAAAGGTGAGACATGTTAAAAGGCACTCATAACCAGCATTCACACAGGCAAAAAATAAAAGCACACACCCATACACAACACATTCATCCAGTCCCAGCTAAAATGATTGCACGCATCGCTTAAAAGGGACACTGCCCACTCAAGTAAATTGATATGTTAACAGCCGAATTTGAATAGCACCATGCAGTCCGTTTTGAAATTCGCGCCCAGTCGCCAATATCGACGTTCAAAGTTAGTTTTCTTCCAGCCAATGAGGCTTGTCGAGTCCGCCACCACTACTTACCAACAATGATAGGGCAATGAAAGAAAGTGAATGTAAATGAAGGAAAGTTAATGTAAAGAAAGTTTTTTTTACTTTTACAAGCGGGATTTTGATTTTCCAGCATTAATCGAAGTTTTCCCGATCAGTTTTCTTAGATGGCCCCGATTCCGAGATCAATGAAAAAGTCTGTCACGTTTCCCATGGCAAACACTCAAATGCCGGCCAGATGGCAGTAGATTCAGTTCACAGGAACCACATGTATAAGCGCATCGGCCTCCATCCTAATGCATAGCGTAGCACGGTTGGTCAGTTCAAGTTGATATTCCTTCTCTGTTGATTACAGTTAACTTGACCAAACGCTTCCATTACGCTAGTGGTGTGTATACAATCGTACCAGTTTTTAAGATTTCTAAAGTAAGAAAATTAAATGATTTGTTTTTGTTATTTGCGCTTTTTGGATCAAGAGTCATTAATGGCACTTAAAAATCATAGTGGTCCTTAGGTCTTGTTTAAGCCTGTTTTTGCGATATCATCCGGAAGAGGCAGTGTCCCTTTAAAAGACGCGAGTGACGAGTTTCGGAGTTCCAGAGGTAAAGTGCTGCATCTATCCGGACTGGACACGACTCAAAGTTGCCTTCGGACACGACTCAAAGTTGCCAGACGCGGTGATTGTGCCTGTCAACTTTGGATCTCAATACAAAGTCTGAGTGCACTGAGTGCAAGACGTCTTCAATGTACTCGAAGGCTGAGGAAACGGGAGCTTGATTCAGCTCAAGTTTTGTGTGCCTAGTACCTACATTGCGGCCAGAAGTCTTGCCGGTATGTATCGATAGTTGCCTTATATTATATCATGTGTTATATTCATCGCACGCACATGCCTGTGAAAGACTTCGTGCACTTACAAATCTGGACCGGCTTCTTCAGGAAGTACATTAGGTCTCCCAGGTTAAGAGGCTTTACAAGCTTAACATCAGCAACGCTCTCAACTAACGTAAACATAATGTGAAGATCCCGGCTCCTTCCCTCTGTCCCTGCGTTTCCCTCCTCTCCCTTCCTCGCAACTCCTCTCACGAACTTTCTCTCACTCACTCACTCCTTTTCTTCTTCTCTCCCTTGCTCCATTTCTCCTCTCCCTTGCTCCATTTCTCCTCTCCCTCCATCTCTTTCTCCTCTTCTTTCCTTCCTTCGTCACTCACCCCATATACCCCCCTCCCTCCTTATCAGCTTCATCTCTCTTAAAGGGACTGTCCCACCTTAACATTATATTTGAGTTGAGATAGCCATTTTCCGTGATTGGCATTGAGATTATGTATGGTATAAGTTAAAACAACCACCGAGGTCGAATCACAAAGAAATTTGAGTTTGGTTTTGACATCTCCAACAAAAGAACCCTATAGTGTATTAGGGCATATTAGGGTCTAAAATCTAGGTCGTCACTCTCTTACCCAATGTTTGTGAAAGTCACTAGTTTTACATTTGGCTGTACATAAGAAACCCATATCACTATCATACTGATAGGCATGCGAGGAAGGTATTTAAGCTTTCCTATCTCCCAAAAAAATCCTTCATGATGACTCATCAGCCCAAATAATAAAAAAGTATGTTTTATCAAATTAAGCACTGATTAGTGAGAAACAAATGTCATAATCGTGTTCGGCAGCAATTACTGAATGAGTTTAGCCACCACCATGCGCGTACATTTTGAGAACTTTTGAAAAGGTGGACAGGTCCCTTTAACTTTCATCATCCTCCTCCTTTATTTTATGCCTCTGCCTCTTCGTCTTTCCTTTTAGAGTCTTCATTCCTCTCCCTTCCTCTTTCCCTTTATAGGTCTTCATTACTAGCCTCTCCCTTTCCTCATCGCCTTTAGTTCTGTAGATCCTTCACGTCTCTCCCTTTAGTCCTCGATCCTCTCCCTCCCTCTTCCTTAGCTTCATCCTTTCCCTCCTCTCCCTTAGCTTCTGAGTTCCTTCCTCCCAATTCCCTTAGCTCATCCTCTCCCTCCCTCATCCTTAGCTCATAGCCTCTCCTCCCATCCTCGCTTAGTATGTCCTTTCTCCTTGCCTCTCCCTTAATGGTCATCCTCTCCCTCTCTGCTCTCTTCCCTTAACGCTAACATCCCTTCTCCCTCCCTACGTCCCTTTACGCTGATTCTCTCCCTCACCCCATCTCCATTTAGCTCATTCCTCTCCCTCCCTCTCCCTTTAGCTCATCCTCTCCCTTTCCTCCTCCCTTAAGCTCATTCCTCCCCTCCCTCTCCTTAAGCTCATCCTCTCCCTCCCTTTCTCCCTTTAGCTCATGCCTCTCCCTCCATCTCCCTTTAGCTCATTCCTCTCCCTCCTCTCCCTTAATACGAGTCCTCCACCTCTCCCTCCCTCTCCCTTTAAGGCTCCATAACCTCTCCTCCCTTCTCACTTCAGTCATCCTCTCCAACGTGCCTCTCTCCCCTTTAAGGATCATCCTCTCCCTTCCTCTCCCTTAAGCTCATCCTCTCCCTTCCTCTCCCTTTAGCTGATCCTCTCCCTCCCTCTCCCTTTAGCTCATCCTCTCCCTCCCTCTCCCTTTAGCTCATCCTCTCCCCTCCTCTCCCTTTAGCTCATCCTCTCCTTCCCTCTCCCTTTAGCTCGTCCTCTCCCTCTCCCCCCATCCCTCCTCACCTGGCCTGCTGCAGCTCAGTGAACATCCTCAGCGAGTTGACGGCCAGGTCACCGCAGGTATGGAGCCCCACCACAGCCAGCGGCCGGTGCGGGTCACCGTGACAGGTCACCAGGTCAGCCAGCTGTGTGCCAGAGGTCACGAACTGGTCCACCGGGGTCAGACGACCGGCCGCCGGCAGGTGGCGCGACGAGCCCTGGCTGTGGAGCGGGCGCAGAGGTAGGTCAGGTTAGATCTGCCGAAGCAGAGATCAGATCAGGTCAACTTCTTTGGCTGCCGAAAGACACAGAGGTCAGGTTAGGTCAGGTCAGCAGTCAGTTGTCCCGGCTGTCAAAACAGAGGTCAGAACAGGTCAACTTCCTTGGCTGCCGAAAGACACAGAGGTCATGTTCGGACAGGATAGTCAAGGTCTCACGCCAACAGCTTTTCTGTAAAATGACGAAGAGGCGGTTTTTGGCGATAAGCAGGAGCTGGCTTCAGTCCCCACAGCCTGAAAAATACCTGAAATAACCCTCTAATACTGAAGTAAACATAAGTCGATCCACCATGTCGAAGGATGACAAAGCGCAGCACACAAACCAATAAACCACTGACTGGATACGACTAATATGCAAAGAAACGAAAATCTATAGGTTTGATATTCAGCATTTACATTTTTCGTTTCAAAATATTTTTACAACCCTAACAAAGAAAACCTCGGCGCTTCATCGCCGCCTTACTGCAGCTGATCTCCATTTCGAAACAACGCATTGAAACGCGAGCTTTCTCATCTCATTCCGACGGTTCCTCAGCAATTTATTAACGACACAGAACGCTCCCGGAATACATACCACCAGATATTTCAGAATTTCTACACGAAATCTCTTACAAGTGAGACAGTAACTGGAAACATTCAGATAGCAGCCTTTGTGCAGTCAGGATAGGCCCGGTCAAGAATGAGAATCATCTGAAAGCTCCATGAATTTCCGACAAAGACCAGTGTCAGCATAACACCCAGTAATAATCCCGAAGAATAGCTTTCACACAAAGGCAAGAATATATCATCTCTTCAGCCCGATGTAATCCTGACAAAGGCAACGCTCAACGCTGGACTCGTTTTATCATCATCACCAGCATTCCCACTGCCGTATACCCCAATGAAACAACATAATCGCAGTGGACAGAGCTACCCAATGATGTGGCACTCTCTTCGCTTCATCCCAACGACAAGAACTGAACACCGCTCGAATACCAACCCAGACGAAAGTCAACGAGAAAGCTCGGCAAACGAGCGCCACAACGCGTGGAATTTCAGCGCACATCCTCATTGCGATTCGTGCCGGTGGCAAGGATGTGACATTTCCCTGGTGATGGCGGCGCCAGAAAGGCGGCGGCTCGAGTCGACCGCTCTTTACCCGAGTCTCCCAGTCTCTTGAAAAGAGCAGTTTC
>VOPJ01000362.1:0-24857 GCA_014673585.1 Semibalanus balanoides
CTGAACAATAGATGACAGGAAACGAAATGTCCCGTATTGATTAATCACGTGCATGCGTTTTTGCACGCATTTTGCACATTTACGGTCCGCCAGGAGCAACAACTTTTTAACAAGTAAAAAAAATCACCCTGTACAGTCCATAGTCCGGACCAGTGGTTGAGTGCTACAGTGATGTACAGTGATGTACAGACCAGTCCGGACCAGTGGTGAGTGCTGCAGTGATGTGCAGACCATAGTCTGGACCAGTGGTAAGTGCTACAGTGATGTACAGTCCATAGTCTGGACCAGTGGTGAAGTGCTACAGTGATGTACAGACCATAGTCAGGACCAGTGGTGAGTGCTACAGTGATGTTGCAGACCATAGTCCAGGACCAGTGTACAGGTGCTACAGTGATATACAGGGTGATTTTTTTAGCTTGCATTAAAAGTCCGGAGGCATGTCTAGCGGACATCTTAAATTAAGGCATAACCGATACTAATGTCAATTTGTCTGTATTATTCGAAAATCACCATGTTTCATTAATTCTGAAGCCTTATGACACTGAAAATTGCGGTCAAAGTAGTATCTTTCACACAGAGCCAGTGAGCTGGCAGAATGTCGAATGATATTAAACATGAAAAATACGGGACAATCGAAGCCCGTCGGCTCAAATAAGTTGTTTAACCCGCGCGGCGTAGGGGGGGTAAATATTACCCCCTCCCGTTTTTCCGCAATAACTTGAAAACGGTAACAGATAACGACGTCAAAGTTTCAGTACCTTATCAAGCATCAATTTGACGTTTTCTAAAAAAAAAATAATCAAAAAATTTTGAGAACTTTGGGAGATAATGACATTTTGATGACGTCATGTCATGCCATTTTGGTTGAATAACGATAAATGTTTGATGCATCGTAGAAAACATAGCTTTAAAGCAATCGAAAACGCAAGAACTGTTAAAGAAAGGAAAATTTAATTTTCTACAGATGGTAATTTTTATTTCCAACATTTTGGGTTTGACCCCCAAAATTCCAAAAAACTATTTTTTCGAAATTCACCTTAAATAAAATTTCAAAGTATCTAAAAAAACCGCGAATATATATAAAAGAACCAGTGTAATGCATACCCAAAGCCAAATTGCAAAGTAATAGCTTTCATTTTTTCAGTGGCTTGATTGTTTTCCAAAGCAAAGTAGGTAATGACATCATTTTTCAAATAACGTTTTTTGGATTTTTGACCCTGATACAGATATATAAATGTCATTTTTGTGTTATGAGGACCAAAACTAACCTTAGAAACATGCATTGTTTATTAATATTAGTCATTTTAAGTTTTGACCTTAGATGACTGATCTTGACCGTGACGGGTTTAAGTTTGTAAAATTGACATAATTTCTAATCGATTCCTACGTGCAAAATAACCCTAAAACATGCTGATCACAAGGCTTTTATTTGACCCTCTTTCGTGACAGTGACCCTTTTGGACCTGACCTTGGACCTTGTTATTTGCATTGCAATTTCACTTTTACTTAATGCAATAGATGGGTATTACACCGTTGAGAGCTTTATGGCATTGACAGTTAATCAAAGGATTATAATTGAAAGTATGAACCATTAACTCAATTACTCGAACTTTCCATATGGAACCTGACCGTGACCTTACATTTTTGACCTACTTCAAAAAATTCGGGTATGCATTCGATTCGTTTCATTGAGAAGCTTTCGATCGGCCGCCTTGCGCGCTCTCGCTGCGGTTGTTGGTTCGGAAGATAAGAGGGGGGGTAAATATTTACCCCCCCTACTGCGCGTGTTCGGGCGAGAGAACCCCTACGCCGCGCGGGTTAACAGCGAGCAGAGACTTCATTGAATCTATTTCAGGGCCAATAACTTCCCGGATTACGAAGGTCCGGTTTTGTCGACTTCTTACACATAAATTTCGTTATTTTTTGCATTTTAAAGTAGAAAATCAACAATAAAGACAACGATCGAGGCAGATGAAATCTACTCAGCCGTAAACAGCACATCGAATTACTTTGAATATAATGTGCTGCTTTTGCATTCTTTCGCAACCTTGTGCGTTAGGTATAGACGCTCAAACATATCAAACTTTGAAGAAAAAAAAAAGTTGCATACAAGATGGTGCCGTTAGTGCCACATTTGGCACCAAAGCAATACATTGCTTTACAACCGCCACCACTATTTCTACTATTCGTAATGGTCTTACGTTTTTGTAATTGTAATTGCCACTTGTAATTTGTAATTATTATTTGTAAGTGTTATTTGTATTTATAATTTGTAATTGTAATTTGTAATTGTAATTGACAATTGTAATTTGTAATAGTAATTTGTAATTGTAATTTCCAATTGTATTTTTCAATTGTAATTTGTAATTGTAATTTGCAATTGTAATTTGTAACTGTAATTTATAATTGTTATTTTTAATTGTAATTTGTAATTGTAATTTATTATTTTAATTTGTAATTGTTATTGTTATTTTGTACTGTAATTTGTATTTCTATTCGCAATTGTTATTTGTGATTGTTATTTGCAATTTGTGATTGTAATTTGTCATTTTGTTTGTTATTGTAATTTGTAATTGTAATTTGTTATTACCTCCAAAGGCGCCCTCCCATACACATTCCCATACACCTCCCATACCATCCCATCACCTTCCCATACTCCAAAAGGCGCCTCCCATACACCATAGCCAAGGTGCCATTCCGATACCAACATGAAGGCGTCCTCCTACATACCTCCCAAAGCGCCCCCATGCACCTCTGAAATACGCCTCTTCCAAAATTTTACACTCTGCAGGCTCCAAAGACGCCTCCGCATACGTCTCCGATGGCGCCCCCTCCCACATACTTCATAGCGTTTCTCGAATACACTTTCGGTGGTGTTCTCCAAACATATACGAGAAGGCGTATGAAGGCGCCCTCCGATACATCTCTGAAGACGCCTTCCCACATACCTTCAAGGCCCTAAGATGCAATTCACCTCGAAGGCGCCTTCTCACATATTCCAAAATCACCCTCAGATACATATCTCTGAGGCCCGAGGGCGCCCTCCCTACATACCTTCAAAGGCGTCGTTCGCTGAGTGTGAGGCAGGGGCGCCTCCGGTCTCACAGAGGGTGTCTCTCGAGTTATTTGAGAGGGCGCCCTCCGAGAAGTATCGTAGGGCGCCTTCGGAGATATTTGGGTGGGCGCCTTCAGAGGTACATTGGACTCGGAGGGCACCTTTGAAGGATATTTGGGAGGGACAAGTACCAAATTGGTAAATCATAGGCGCCCTCGGAAATTTATCGAAGCCTACCCCTCCACCCTCCCCCGCTCAGCATTTTTTTTTGGCTGACGGCGCCCTCATGAGTGGTTTTGGCGCCCCTTGCAGGGCTTTCCCCCCCTTGGCGGATTTCTAAATACGCCACTGCTCGTTTGTTGACAGGTTTCGGTTACATTATTGTGAGTCACAATGGCTTATTTGGCTAAGAAGCTAAACAAGAGAGCCAATATTGTGCCTTCACTCGTTGGTGTTCGGCTGTGACAACAGTGTCAGAGAGCGATCTAAGAGACGTCCGAGCGGGCCGAGATGTGTATTCTGAATATCCCCCGCACAGCGCTCGTGAGTGCTGGCATGGTCTGTCAGTGAGGCTGCTCCCGAAATACCCGGCCGTCAGCTGATAGGTGCCGGCCGGTCGGTCGCCACGGCGAGGACCGTGACGCGTCCAAATGTAGGACACTCCTGGCATGTGCTCTCTGTATGTGATAATGAGAGAAGTGCTTCTGTTCCACATATCTTCCCTCCCTCAGGGAAGCGTATGGAACCGAAGCGACCACAACAAAGAGAGCAAACGCCTGGACATGCGCGGAGAGTGAATTGAGACGTTTGTGCATTGCGAATGTGGTATGAACAGATTAATTAGTGAATTCGTGACAATTACACCTACTACCTGCCACGGTGGCTTGAATGGCCTTTAACATTATAGACAAAGACCATTGCCAGGCACGCCTCGCGCGCCCTTCAAGGTCGTGGGGCTTACAGATAGACGGGTCAACTGCTAGCTGGCAGGACCATCTTCGGGAACTCCGTCCGTCTCGGCTACTCTGGCCGGTATTTAGACAAATAAATTATAGTGAATAAATCACGATATAACACGTAATTGAATGCTCATACCTGAGGCGAATCCCGTTACTTTAAAATGTCAATATGACATTGCAAAGTGCTTAAGATATATTATGATAAGAAGATTGCACTTGCAAAACACTCCGCTAATTTAGAGGGAGGAACCAACACATAACAATTGCACGACCACAACACACGAGACACTGCATGAGGTATTGGCAAAAACAAATTGCACAGTGCAGCACAGATACAAATTTGCACTGCACTTGACTATTGTTTTTCCAAAAATAATGAAGTTCACTTTTTCATATTTAGTAGATTTGCTGATCTGAGAATGTTTGTATTCAGAATACTGATGGTTGTTTTCTTTATGATCCGAGGCTAAACAAAGTTTATGTAATTTTTTTTTTCGCTTTCTTGGTGACACTTTTCTTTTGTATCACAAGCAAAGAACAAAATCACACTTTTCTTCTGCGTTTTTCTTGCTCATCACAGAGCGGAAAATATCACAACAGTTTTTAATATTTCACTTTTCTTGGTGGACAGAGAGCACAAAATCACAAATGTTTTTAAATGTTCCACTTTTTGCTTGATTAGTTTATCTTGATTTACCTTCTTAAAGAAAGAGTGCCTTTAAAATTCACAGCAAGTTTCTTGACGCTGATGACACAATCACTCGAGAGGTGTTGAGTGATCGTCGCACGGCATATGCTGTCGGCCACCGTGCGATATGTCGGCAGCTCCGTTGCCAGTCCAGTGCAGCTGATGAGGCTGGCCTCCAGGCAGATGATGTGCCGGGGCAGAGCTGAACCACTGGGGACGCATGCTGCTGCGACCGAATTTAATTTGTCCAGAAGGGCCAGTACCCTAGCCGATAGCTTGGGCGTAGAGGTGGCGCACCGTCACGGAGAAAACGGACGTTCCAGACTGCGATGTTCACTGCAGCGGAAAAGGCTTGAGTCCGTCAAGGGGCACAGGTTCAACCTCAAACCGCCGCTGTCACCATGTCAGAGAGCGATCTAAAGAGAAGTCTCCCCGGGAGCGTGGTTCGGAATCCACCCCTGTCACATTGTCGGAGAAGCGATACTAAAGACGTCCGAGCGGGCCGAGATGTGTATTCTGAATATCCCCCGCACAGCGCTCGTGAGTGCTGGCATGCGTCTGTCAGTGAGGCGCTCCGAAATACCCGGCCGTCAGCTGATAGGTGCCGGCCGGTCGGTGCGCCACGGTGAGGACCCGTGACACGTCCAAATGTAGGACACTCCTGACATGTGCTCTCCTGTATGTGATAATGAGAGAAGTGCTTCTGTCCCACAACAGTAAATGTCCGGTTAAACAGTTAGCAGCTGCCTGGGCTAGGCTTTCGCCTTTGCCATGTTTAATTTGTCACAGTGCGAAATTAGCCGCTGTTTGGTTTAACACAACTTCATTACCACCGACGATTTATCACTCAGCTCAGCCAGCTGGTTGATATATCTTCTGAACGCTGCTGAGCGACGCCATCGTACCTGACGTTTACCGGTTAACTGGACCACTTCTCCACGCCTGTTAGCCACATAACCTGCGTAGGATCATCGCATGTTGTCAATTGACGCTCTGCCCTGACTTAGAGCTCTGTGCGGATGTCTCCACAGGCGTCCTGGCTAGCTGCCCTGACTTCAAACACGCCTCCGATGCAGGGTTACTGTCCTGAACTAGTGTCCTGACCTGCTGGCCTGTGCGACAATCAGCTGTGCGACAGGCACGGCTGTTTATTGTCCTGACCTAGTGTGCTGACTTGGTGACCTGACCTGCTGACGGCTGACTTGGTGTCCTGTGCGGAAGGCACGCCTCCGGTGGGTTACGTCACGGATCGGGAGGACTCGGACGGTGTCCTGCCCTACCCGCGACTGATGGTCGGCGTCGCCTCGCTCTGCGGCATCGTGCTGCTGCTGATGTTGAACGCCGTGCTCATCAGCTGCTGCCACTTCCGCCGCAAACAGAAACTTGGACAGCACGGCTCGGAACTGCGACAGCACGGTCAGAAATGGGGACAGCACGGTCAGAAATGGGGACAGCACATTCAGCAACTGAGACGGCAGACAGACAGGCCCAGTGCTGACAGTGTAACACAAACAGTATGTTGGTGCCGGGCCTTAGAGTGAAACATCACGGTCTCTCGGCTGTTTTGTCGCTATTAAATACACAACGCTTTAAAGATAAGGCAACGCTATATGTAGCAATATGGGCGTCATTTACTATTTTGTTGCGGCCCCCTATAAAGACCCGATCATCATCATCTATATGAAGCATTGAAAGCATCACATGCAATGGAATGAAGTACGCACATGTATATGCTATAATGTTGAGAGCAAACAGTAAAGCAAACTTTAAATTGTCAACAGAGTTCAGTTACAGTTTAACGAAAGACAAAGATGTACTATTGAAAGCACGCTATGCAAACAAATGCAGCTCGTCGACATAGCGGCACAGTCACATCCAGCGTCCTCCCTTTGTACACACGGTCTGTGAGCTGCACGCTTTATTGTACTGTCCACAGCCTACAGTGAGGAAAACAGGCGACCCTCCACCGCGGCACCGGCAGACGACGGCAGAAGTTCCGTATCGGCTAGAAGTGCCAGGAGCAACTCCATTGAGGACAGCATTGACAAGGTGACTCACTCCACCTTACATGACACTGACAAAGTGACTTAATCCACCTTACATGACACTGACAAGGTAACTCAATCCACCTGACATAGCACTGCCAAAGTGACTCAATTCACCTTACATAACACTAACAAGGTTACTCAATCCACCTGACATAACACTGACAAGGTTACTGAATCCACCTTACATAACACTGACAGGGTGACTCAATCCACCTTACATAACACTGACAAGGTTACTCAATCCACCTGACATAACACTGACAATGTTACTCAATCCACCTGACATAACACTGACAAGGTAACTCAATCCACCTGACATAACACTGACAAAGTGACTCAATCCACCTTGTATTACACTGACAAGCTGATTCAATCCACCTGACATAACGCTGATAAAGTGACTCAATCCAGTTTACAATGATAAGGTTAATTTATTGAGGTAAACAGTGCGCTGATATAACACCAAACAATGGTATTAATGACAAGCTAGTTAATTATCTGTCGTCAATGACATAAAAAGGAATACCAGTCACCAGCACTAACAAAACGGTTTTAGAAGCTTAACTACTTTGCGGGTCCAAAATGAACGCTGAGCGATAGGCTATAGCGATAGGCTATAACGCTGAGCGATAGGCTTGTCGTTAGATGAGCGGCTCGCAACCAGGCACGTGGGAAGTACCTTCAAGTTGGGGGGCGCACTTTTTGACGGACCTGAGGTAGCAAAAATGATAGCTAAAAGAAGCGATATATTGCTGTGATCGCCACCCGATATATCGCCATGAGAATTTATCGTCATACATCACCACCCGTTCACCCGATATATCGCCATATATCCCCGATATATCGCCATATATCCCCGATATATCGCCATATATCCCCGATATATCGCCATATATCGCCGATATATCGCCATATATCCCCGATATATCGTTACCCGTTCTGGATGTGTCAATGTCGGCGACCGCCTTGATCCGGACTTTTTTGGTGACCAGTTTTCCTTTTTCGACCCTTGGCCGACTCTGCTGAACGTCAGGGGAGCAGAACCGACATCATTACGTCTGTAATGACGCGTTCTGCGTCCTGCTTTTAAAACAAATGAGACATTGTGACCTACCCGGGCCGAATGTTATATGCTCTGTGGCGCCTATTAATGATTCATGAATAGTAGCATTTGCATTTAACCCGCGCGGCGTAGGGGAGGGGGGTAAATATTACCCCCCTCCCGTATTTCCGCAATAACTTGAAAATGGTAACAGATAACGACGTCAAAGTTTCAGTACCTTATCCCAGCATCAATTTGAGACCTTCTTTTTAAAAAAAAATCATCGAAAAAAAATCGAGAACTTATGGTTAGTAGATAATGGACGTTTTTGATGACGTCATTGTCATGCCATTTTTGGTTGAATAACGACTTAAATGTTTGATCGCATCGTACAAAACATAGATTTGAAGAAACATCACAATTACCAAAACTGGAATTAAGAAAAGAAAATTTAGTTCTCTACAGAGGCAATTTCGGAATTTCCAAAATTTTGGGTTTTTGACCCCCCAAATAAAAAACTGATTTTTTCAGAAAAAATTCCCAAAAAAAAATGAAAATTTTCAAAGGTATCTAAAAACCGTAATATATATATATGAGAACCAAGTGCAATAAATACTCAAACCAAATTTCAATAGTAATAGCTTCATTTTTCAGTGACTGATCCTGCTCTCCAAGATAAGTAGGGTAATGACGTCATTTTTCAAAATAGGTTTTGGGGATTTTGACCATAAGATTATATAAATGTAATTTTTTGTGTTTATGAGCACAAAACTAACCTAGAAAAACATGCATTGTTTTATTCATATTAGTCAGTTTTTCAGTTTTAACCTTAGAATGACCTGATACTTGACCTTTGCCGGGGTCAAGTTGTTAAAAATGACCGTTTTTTCTATCGATTCTTACGTGCAAAATAACCCCTAAAACATGCTGTCCAAGGCTTTATTTGACCTTCTTCGTGACAAGTGGGACTTTTTGTGACCTGACCTTGACCATTTGACATTTGCATGCCAATTTCACTTTACTTAATGCAATAGATGTATACACACTTTGAGAAGCTTTATGTGCGTTGACACGTTTCTTTCAATCAAAGAATTTTAATTGAAAGCATGAAACATTAACTCATTAACTCGAACTTTCCATAGACCTGACCGTGACCTTACATTTGACCTTAACTTGAAAAATTTCGGAGTATGCATTCGATTTGTTTCATTTGAGAGCTTTTTCGATCGCCCCTTGGTGCGTCCGCTGCGGTTATGGTTCGGAAGATAAGAGGGGCGGTAATATTTACCCCCCCTACGCCGCGCGTTCGGCGAGAGACCCCTACGCCGCGCGGGTTAAAAAGCAATAACACACTGTGATCAAGAAATGACTCTATCAACGTTACGAGTACGACGGAGAAACATATCATTTGACAGGTGGGGCATTCCATGACAGATCGACCCAAAAAATCTCGAAATTACACCCTATATCTCAGATTTCAATAAAACTGTATCTTTGGGGTTATCTGAGCCGTAGATTAAAGCTGTGACATTTACAGCCTTGTCCGTCAAATGGTGTTTGAGTTATATCCTCAGCCCTCAGGCATTATTCGATTTTGCTTAAACTTTAATTTTATGAGGGCGATATCTCCCATCTAGATTAGGGGAGTCATATAAACCTATATATGATAAGAATCATCATAAACCATATATTGATGTGAGGTAACATTTTTGAAAATTCCCCCAAAAAATACATTTGTAAACGCATTTTTAGGTATAATCACTTTTTTATAATGTGGCCACTAGAAATTATTATGTTTTTTCTTGCCAACATTGACTTCAATACATAAGCCTTCAATAGTAAAAAATATTAGAGATATACTTTTTCTCTAAATATTCATTTTATATTTTTGAATTTTGAAAAATAATGGTCACAAGCACGTATTTGATAAAAACTTTGCACGTAAGTGTGTTAGAGAGCTTAAAGGGACACTGTCCGTTCAATGTAAAGTTATATGTTAAAGAAAGAGAAAAAGATATGATAAGAAAGATAAAGATATGTACCAACAATGATGATTATATACCAATGATGATGTACCAACAAAGATAAGATAATATATTAAAGTTAAATATATTAAATAATATATTAGATAAGATATTAAAGTAAGATATATGTTAAAGAACAACCGGATTTGATAAGCACTATAAAGTCCGTGTTTTTTATTCGCGCCCAGTGGCCCAATATCATCGTTCAAAGTTCAGTTTTCTTCAGCCAATGACCTTGGGACGGAAATCCGCCACCACTACGTAACACAATTAATTAATTGCAGGCTTGTGCAACTTTGGAAAATAGTGATATTTTTTCTTAAGCATTCTACCCAAGTTTATAATGTCAGAAAACATTTAATGTCTAATTATGCCTGATTAAACCTCAATAATAAGCTATTGAAGGAAATATTGTTACGAATTAACCCGCCGCCCACTGGTTGGGGGGGTTTGAAAACACCCCCTCATGTTTTATCAAGATAACGAAAAAAACGGGCGGCGCGTAGCGCCCGCCAAATTTTAGGCAATAAGCTATCACTTGATTTTTCGAACATTTTGCGGAAATTTCAAGTTTCGTGTCAGGTTCAGGGTCAAGGTCACCAGGTCAGGTTCAAGTGACCCTTAACCTACAAAAAACTTTTTGCGGTCGTGCCATGACTACAGTTTTCTAAAGTATTTATATAAACTTTTTAGGATAACATAAGTCAATTAGTATCTTACAAAAGGTATATCTTGGATATTTTGTATCGGTGACCTTAGGTTCGGTGTTTCAATTTTATGTGATCTCCCCATTATAAGTCAATAGAGGAACATATTCAAATGCCTTTTTTTGTTCGGACGATATCAGTCCATTTTATTCGATGATGTTATCATATGATATTATGTATGCATCCAAGTGCAGGTTTTGCTCAAGGGAACCTTACGGGAGTCATCTGAGGTCATCCGAGGTCACCAAACACGCTGTTTCTTCAATAACTCTGGCCATAATGAAGATATAGAGCTGAACTACACCAGTGTGCTTATCTCGTCAAGACAACATTCTACTGATATGCAACATGGACCTACTTTGGGTTCACCTTCTTGACCTGGACCTGAGGGTCATTTTTTTTCAAGTTGACCTAACATGGTAAAAATAAACACATTTAAAAGTGCCTTGACGAGACAAACACGATGGCGTTAACAGTATTGCGTTATCTTTATTAGGTAAGAAGTTATTTGCGAATATAATTTTTTACCAAAAAACATCATTTTTGACTTTTATGACCTCTAGAGCCTGAAATTATTGATATGAGGTCAAAACTTGAGGACAACTGGATTGCGATTGCAAATTTAAATGGCTAGGCGATTTTCTTTGTTTCGTTTGTTTCTAGATAGCATAGTTTCCGAGATATTTGGGGGTTTCTGGAGCGATGTCCTAAAACTGGAATATTTGATCATTGATGACCTCTGGTGACCTGAGTTTTGACGTGAACGAAAAATACTTAAATAGTTTCGAAATTATTTTTGATAACGGTTCGAACAGTGTCTTTTGTTTTGTTCTACGTACCATGGGAGCCGAATTAGAGGGGTGTTCAACCCCCCCCCCAGTCGGGCGAAGGAAATGCAGAGGCCCAGTGGGGCGCGGGTTAAGGAAAGATTTGCCAAAAAAGGATTTTTGACTTTTACGAAGGGATTTTGATTTCCCATCATTAATTAAGTTTTTCCCAACCGAGGTTTTTCTGATGATTGGTCCTCCGATTCCGGAGATACCAAATGGAAAAGAGACTGTGCACGTTTCCATGGCAACGAATTAAATGCGGCAGATGTGCTAGATTCGTTTAACGCAGTTAACAGGAACCACAATATATAAGCGCATCGGCGTCTCATCCAATTGCAAAAGCGTCAGCTGACGGTTGGTCAGTTGATATCCCTTCTTCGTGATTACAGCTAACTTTAGCAAGCGCTTCCATATACGTTGTGGTGTGCATAAATCGTAAACAGTTTTTAGATTCTTATAAGTAATAAAATCAATGATTGTTTTTTGTTATTTGCGCTGTTTGGATAAGCGTTTGATGGCGATTAAAAATCATAAGTGGTCCTTAGGCCTTGTTTAAGCCTGTTTTTGCGATATCATCCGGATGAGGCAGTGTCCCTTTAATTGAACAGCATTATGTTTGCCTCGTCGAGCTGCATTTGATGATACATCACATGATCCCTGCAGGTTGCTCCTTGACTTCAAGGTCACGTGACTTGAGGTCGCCCGGTGCAGCCAATGTCAGATCGACTAAACATAACACCCTTTTTCTCATCGTTCGATGAAAATATGTTTCGGGGGTTATCTGGGCCGTAGATTCACGATGTTAATTTTGTATCACGTCTGTTGAATGGTTTTCGAGTTACGGCCTTAGGTACCTTATCGATGTTGCGCAAACCTCAATTTTTCAGTGTGCGAAATCTCCCATCTAAATAATGTGAGTAATATAAACCTATATATCAAAACAATTATCATGACTTTATAGATAAATGTAAGATAACATTTTTGAATATTCAAAAAATTGAAATTGAAAAAAAAACGTGGTTTTAAGTCAAATCATGTTTTTTGTGACATTGAGGTCAAGGAGCAACCTGTCAGGGGTCATTTTATGCATCATTTAATACAGCTCAACGAAGCAAATATAGTTCTATTCAGTTACACTCTCTAGCACTCTTTACACTCTTTTTACCTTACGTGCAAAGTTATCAAATACGTGCTGGTGACCTTTTTTCAAGTTAAAAAAAAAATATATACAATATTTAGAGAAAAAGCATATCTCCAATATTTTTACTATCGAAGGCTTATATATCGAATTCAGTACTGGCATGAAAAAACATCATAATTTATAGTGGCCACATGCTAAGAAATCGTGTTATTACCTAAAATCGCGTTTACAAGTTTCAAAATTTGGGAATTTTCAAGAAAGATTGCATCATATAAATATATGGTTTATTATTATTCTTGTGATGTATTAGTCTAAATGCTCCTATAATTTATATTGGAAATATCGCCCGCTGAAAATGGAAGGTTTGATCAAAATCGAATAATGCCTGAGGCTATAACTCGAAAACCGTTCGACGGATAGTGCGGAAAATTTCACAGCGTGAATCTACGGCCCAGATAACCCTCTAAATGCAGTTTAATCGAAATAAGAGATGTATGGTGATGTGGCTTGGTCGATCTGTCATGGAATGCCCGAGGTGTGCTCTGAATTTAGCAGTGTTTCTATGCTACGTCAAACGTGCGATGTGACTAACACGTGCACTGCAGTGGGGCAAAATCCGCTAACCCTTCCGGTTTTCCGACGATAGTGGAAAAACGGCGGTGCACAGCGCCATAGTTTTTAGCATACCTGTTTGAAAATGAATTACTCACAATATGTCAAATTCTTAGTCTCGGGTCATTCTAGGTCAGGTCAACATACCAGGTCACGTGACGACGTCACCTCCAAAAAGTGTTTGGTGGTGTGCAGAAACAGTTTTAAAGTGATCGGTTTCAAGCTTGCACGATGTCTTAAGGTCATCAATACCTACAATTTTGTTCATCTCAGATTTCTTATATCGGTGACCTAAGGTCGGGGTCAATTGTGTGACTACCAACACTTGTCATCCATGCACTTGCCTGTCAATAACTATCGACACAATGAAGATAGAGACGGGAAAACGGTACCAATATGCTTGTCTCGTCGAAACACGTTTCACAATGTGCAACATGACCTACTTGGGTCATCATAGTCGTGACCATGGTCCATGACCTGAGGTAACATGTCTTAGTTGACCTCACCTGTGCAAATGAATATGATTCGAAGCGCGCAGACGAGAAAAACATGATGGTGTATTTTTTTTAAGTTGTTTGCAAAAAATGACCTTCAATGACCTATGAAGCCTAAAATTTTCCCTATGCTCAAATTTGAGGAAAAACAAGTGGATTAAAATGTCAAAAGCTTGTGATTGCATTATTCAGTTTGCTCCTAGATATCATAATTTGCAAGATAACTTAGGGTATCTGGAGCGAAGTCCTAAATCTAAAAAAAGACCTTTGATCCTCTGGTGATCTTGGTATTGACCTGACCTAAAAAAGGCCAACGTACTTTCGAAAGAGCTTGTCTCGAGCTATCTAACTCTGTTTTCTGCTTGTCGATACGTTGCGTGGTTTTCGAGATCATAAGGGGGGAGCGAAATCCACCCATCCCCCTCCAGAGCGTGTAATTATCAGAGGCCCTCCAGAGTGCGTGTTCAATTTTAGGTTATTTTTGCTTCAAACTGGTGTGTAATGACGCCACTAAATTTGATTAACCTTCGCCCCACTGGGGGGGGGGGGTGTTTGAACACCCCCTCCTGTTTTATCAAGATAACAAAAAAAGCGGAGCGTAGCGCCGCCAAATTTGGCATAACTAATCATCGATGCTTTCCGCACATTTTGCGAAAATTCAAGGTTCGTATCGGGTTAGGTCAGGTCACCAGGTCAGGTCAAGTGACCCCACCTACCAAAAAATTTGGCGGTCGTGACAATGTTCCACAGTTTTAACGGATCGATATCAAACGTTAGGTTTACATTCAAGTCATCAGTATTTACAAAATGTGTATCTCTATGTTGTATTATCGGTGACCCCGAGGTCGGGTCAATTTTGTGACGCTCCCATTGATAAGTCAATGGATGGAGTAATATTAAAATGCTTTCTGTTTTCGACGACATCAGTCCAATTTCTTCTGGCGCGATGTTATATAGGATATTATGTATGTCCAACGTGCAGTTTTTTGCTCAGGGACCCTTTATGGGGGTCATCTGAGGTATCCGAGGTCACCAACACCTTTCGTCAATAACTCTAAACATAAATCAGATAGAGAAGTGTAACTTTTACCAGTGGGTGTTTTTTCTCGTCAAAGACACATCTCCCGTGATAGGCCAACATGACCCTACGTTGGGTCACCAACTTGACCCTTGACCTGAGTCATATTTTTAAGTTTGACCTAACATGAACGGAAATTTGATATATTTGATATGCGCCTTTACAAGCAAACATGAATGGAGTTGCAAAACAGTATTGGCGTTTTATTTATTAGGTAAGAGTATTTCCGAAAGTATGTTTGTCAAAAATCCTCTTTTTTAGCTTTAAATGACGCTATAGAGCCTTAAACTATTGATTTGAGGTCAAATTTGAGGACAACTAGGTCGATTCAAATTTTAAATGGCTAGCGATAAATTGTTTAACGTTTGTTTCTAGAAAGCCATAGTTTCCGAATATATTTGGGGGTTTCTGGAGGCGATGTCCTAAAAACTGGAAAATTTGACCTTCGATTGACCTCTGGTGACCTGGTTTGACATGAACGAAAAAAATACTTAAATAGTTTCGAAATGATTTTTTGATAAGGATCGAACAGTGTTTTTTTTTGTATAACGTGCCACAGGAGCCGAGTTAGAGGCGGGTGTTTCAACCCCCCCCCCCCCCAGTCGCGAAGGAAATGCAGAGGGCCCCAGTGGGGCGCGGGTTAACTCAAATGTTTCCGACAATGTTTTTTTTTTTTTTGCAAACCAGAAGACGTCAAATTGATGTGCATTGTGCAAGAAGGTACCCGAAGTTTGGTGTTCATAGCGCTGTTCGTTTTTAAGCTAATGCAAAATACCTCAGGGTGGGGCAATATTCTCCTCCCCCTAGCGAATCGCTGGTTAAAGCTCATAAACTTAAATTAAAAGCATAACAAGCTACTTTGATTCATTCGGTTTTACCTGCAATTCTGGTGCAATTCCGAAATGATTTGCCTTTTTATAAACTTTGCTTTATACAGCTGAATATGCAGGATGGCTATAATGCCAAGCCTATTTCGATAGCCAATTGATGTGGTTTGCCAATGATATGTGTCGATATTATTGTCAGTGTCTGTCCGCTACAAGTATACAAGCATAAAGTTGTTGCGTTCCCTAGTCTCCCTTTCCCTAGACCCCCTACTTTTTATATAGGTGCCATACAGTTGTATTTTCGCAACGATAGCTTCCTGTGTGCCCCTTTGTTGCAGAGTTGGATAGCGTTGGTATTACTCGCGCTTCTGTTAACGATCAGGCTCAATCTTCAACTAAATGGGGATTGAGCATTTTACGAGATCTCATTAAGATCTCGTTTGTCTGATTTTGCGACTCTACTTCACACGATGTGAACGGCAATACATTTGCATTTAGAATGGTGACTTAAAATGAATGGCATGACAACGAAATTAGGGCATTGGTAGAGTAACTATACCATTTTGTGACAATGACTAGTTGAATAAATATGTAATGGTTGGAATAACGATTTTCAAACATTGCCTAATCATATCTGTATTTTGCAAGCGTCACAACTCATTTAAACATTTAAACTCGACATACCCTTTTTCAAACTAAAAGCTTTTCATGCCGTTCAAACTGCCATCGCAACTTTTTTTCCCACAGTATAGTGACACTTTTCCCTGCCCGGTTTTGATATCACACTATGACTGCGCACATGTCTTGCGTCCGGAGGACTGCCAGCTGCTAGCCTGGGCCCGGACGCAGCACCATTCAGTCGCCATTCCCGCCCCCCACCATTACCGTCTTCCAGCCCGAGGCCACCGATTACGTCATGGAGATGACGTCACAGGACATGCTTCTGCGCAGGGACAGCTCGACGACCGGTGCGTTTGCCTGTAGAACAGCACACAATAGATACATGGTTTATATGCATTCCATGAAATGGTTTCAGTATTTAATTCTGTCTTTTTTGTTATCAGCACTTCAGCGGTGAAGTCACCTCATCATGGGACTCACTTTTGCTGTTCACCTTGGCGACTAGTGGAAAGACAACGTCATTGAGCACCTGCAGTATTAAAAGTGTTCATTGGGTCTGTTCCAGTCGCACTTCTAACCTCCTCAAAGCTGCTCCCACTTGGCCCAGTCGTATTATTACAGAGCAGTTGCAGTTGGAGCAACTTAGAGGAGAAAAGAGGCGCGACTGGAACAGGCCCATTGTGAGGCACTCCCAGACCTCTCACCACCAGCTGTCATGATCTCTGGCCGTGACGCCCTGCCCCTACCCCTCCCCACCTCCCCCAGCGGACGACTCGTATGGCTACAACCACCTGCGTACTTCTGCCACGTTCCGTGACGCGCTGGCCGGCGCCGAGCACACCTTCGCACCCTCACCTGACGTCATCAGTGGTGACGTCACACCGGCTCAGAGCTGGACATTACCTCGGCCTGCGCCGGAGCGCAGAGAGAGGCTGGTCAGTTTCGACGAAAGCTGCGCACGGCGGCCGGGCAGCGCGCAGGACCAGACGTGACGTCACCAGACACCAGACGTATTCTGACTGGCAGCAGCGGTGACGTCATCAGAGCAGACGTATTCTGACTGGCTGCAGCGGTGACGTCACCAGACACCAGACGTATTCTGACTGGCTGCAGCGGTGACGTCACCAGACACCATACGTATTCTGACTGGCAGCAGCGGTGACGTCATCAGAGTAGACGTATTCTGACTGGCTGCAGCGGTGACGCAGACAGTCAGCAGTGCCATACTGTGCTTAATGACAGGTAATTCAGGCTACAAACGAGAGCTACGTTTTGGTGATGGCAGTTGCAAAGTGATGTCTCTGGTATTAGTCACTGGTGATAGCAGTGATGAAGTGATGTCACTGGTGATAGCAGCCCTGAAGTGATGTCTCTGGTATAAGTCTCTGGTGATGGCGGTGATGAAGTGATGTATCTGGTCAGTTACTGGTGATAGCAGCCCTGAAGTGATGTCTCTGGTATTAGTCACTGATTATATTGTCACACTGGGAAGTAGATGTGGAAATCCGTTTGGTGAGCAATGCTCCTGTGTGAGAAAGGGTGAACCATTTCTGCGACCTTAGTACGTGATATCGAACAGTTCTATAAATGCGCTTAGTGTTTGACATTACCGGCGAGTATGCGTCATGTATGCCGCTTAGTGTTTGACATTACCGGCGAGTCTGCGTCATGTATGCCGCTTAGTGTTTGACATTACCGGCGAGTATGCAGTGTTTGACATTACCGGCGAGTATGCGTCATGTATGCCGCTTAGTAGTGCAAAGTTTATTGATGAATGAGTATGGTGTAGGGGAGACCGGGGCACGTTCTGTCACTTTTTTGCTAATTGGTCCTGGCGGGCACACTTTTCAGAGTTGGTGCTGATACTTTCAAGTCTGTTACATACATTAACCCGTCGCGCGGCGTAGGGGGGGGGGTAATATTACCCCCTCCCGTTTTACGGCAATAATTGAAAACAGTAACAGATACGACGTCAAAGTTTCAAGTACCTTATCCGCATCAATATGACTCACTAAGAAATTTCATCGAAAAAAATTGAGAACTTTGGGAGAAATGAAGTTTTGATGACGTCATGTCATCCATTTTTGGTTGAATAACGATTAATGTTTGATGCATCGTAGCAAACATAGCTTTAAGCAAATCGCTAAACGCACAAAGCTGTTCAAGAAAGGAAATTTAATTTATCTACAAAATGGGCAATTTCGGGAATTTCCAAATTTTGGTTTTTGACCCAAACTACAAAAAACTTATTTTTTCAGAAATTTTTCCCAAAAATTGAAAATTTCAAAGGTATCTAAAAAACGGAATATATATATATGAGAACAAGTGTAATGAATACCCAGACCGAATTTCAACGTAATAGCTTCGTTTTTCAGTGACTGATTGCTCTCCAAGCAGTAAGTAGGTAATACGTCATTTTTTCAAAATAACGTTTTATGGATTTTTTGACTGATAAGTATATAAATGCCATTTTTGTGTTTATAGAAAAAACTAACCTAGAAACAGCATTGTTTATTAATATTAGTCAGTTTCAGTTTTGACCTTAGATGACCTGATCTTGACCTTTGACGGGGTCAAGTTGTAAAAATGACTGTTTCTATCGATCTTACGTGCAAAATGACCCCTAAAACATGTGTCACAAGGCTTGATTTGACATCTTTGTTACAGTGACCTTTTGTGACCTGACCTTACTGACATTTGCATGCATTTCACTTTACTTAATGCAATAGATGTATTACACCTTTGAGAGCTTTATGTGCGAATTGACAGTCTTAATCAAAGACTTTTAATTGAAGTTGACCATTAACTTAACTTAACTCGAATTCCATTGACTGAGTGACCTTACATTGTGACCTAAACTTGAAAAATTTCGGGTATGCATTCGATTCGTTCATTGACAGCTTCGTCGCCGCTTGCGCGTCTCGCTGCGGTTATTGGTTGGAAGATAAGAGGGGGTAATATTAACCCCCCCTACGCCGCGCGTTTCGGCGAGAGCGCCTACGCGCGCGGTTATGCTTCAATAGTTTTTAGGAGTTAAAGTGGTATCTCGGTTGGTTTCGGCACCAGTGTCGATATTGTTGCGATGACTCATTTGACAGAACCTGCCCATATACGGGCAACGTTCTGTCACCTATGGGGGCACATTCTGTCATTGATGGGGCACTTCCTGTTATCACCGGAAACGGTCAATTTGTGGTGCCCCTGCAGGGGGAGAGAGAGTTTTCATTCATCGCCACCATCAATAGTGTAGAAAATGACGGCTATATACGATCCCAACACTGCATTTTTGCGTTTTTATTGGTTATCCATGCACGAATCAGAGTCCCGGAGTACGCCTATGATTTTTCATTTTGAACTTTTCCCTTTCATACATTAAAGACCATGACATTAGAAGGTCAAAACGCTTTTTTGCATAAACATCGGTCGAATGACTGGCTACAATGACTTTAAAACATCAATTATTTTCGAATGTGGTTGCCCCTTGGCCCCATTTTTGCACAAAAAAGCGATTTCGGGATACAAAAAGAAATATTTTGTCACCACGAATCGAATGGTGTTCTTCCCATCGAAATCGGCCCAGCGGTTCTCGAGATCTCTGGGGGGGGGGGCAGAATCTGCCCCGTAGGTTAACGTAATTCTGGCCGCTCGTGAACTGCATCGGCACCAACCGATTCGTTTTACGCTTGTAGTGGTGTACCATATCTGTTAAACAACAGGCAATCATTTTTATGGTCGTTTATAAGCGATACAACAGGGAATCATGAACCGATTCAGTGACAGAACCTGCCCCAGATTGGGTGACAGAACCTGCCCCACTCGACAATGTCACACTTTTTTTTCTTTTTTTTATTCAACTGTATCCAACAACGGATGAACCATGAAGGCGAAGTCAAATAGTTTAACACAAACATATACACACAAACAAAGAACAAAAAGTGTGATAAAAAGACAATCACAGAAAAGAACATTAAGAACGCGTTACGCGTCACCTAAAACATCATGCAGTCCACACTGCTTCCCTAACATACTTTAAGACCTGCCGCTTGAAGGAGCCATGGCTATCATCGAAAGTGTCGGCCCGGGACACTCTTATCTCTTTAGGAGGCGCCGAATAATCGGCATCGCAGTTGAACATTCCCATTCTTTACAATGTTGACACGAGATGAGCAGCATGAAGCAGGTTTTGTTGGCGGGTCGAATCGAGTGGCACGTGAATAAAAACAGCTTCGAGCAACGCGTGTTGTCCAGTTTTGCTGCCTAGCGTCTTTTGAAAAAAGGAGGTCATGCTTAACTCGCCTTGCGGCTAGAGTAGTATTTTGAAGTGTGACAGAGGTTCTCGATGGAGAGAGAAGAGCATTTCCGGACTGGGTGTTGTGAAGACAGCACATAAGGAATTTGTGCTGCACCCGAATCGCCCGCCTTGTATGGGAGTCAGCCGCAACCAGCCCAGATTAACAGTTGAAACACTCGAGAATTGATCGACGTTGAAAATAGGCCGCGACAATTTTAGCGTGCGATTTAAGTTTGTACCGTGCTTGGAGCCAGATTAAAAGAGCGGATGAGTAGACCCAGAGATCGATTTGCTCGTTTCACGATGCTGTCAACGTGCGCGGGCAAAAGTAAGGTTCCGATCCAAGGTCACACCAAGGTCACGTATCTCCAACGGCATCATCAGTTTAGAGCTCCCCAATATAGTGCTAGGTCTGGACTGGGTGCGCGCCTGAGGGTGAATCGTGGACGCCTTGCATTTTTGATGATTTAGGTTTTAGTCCCCATCTGAATTAGACCAAGCTGAAAGACTATTCAGATCATCCTGCAGCAGGTGTCCGTCAGATGGGGTGCAAATTGTGTAGTGGTGTACCATATCTGTAAACAACAGGCAATCATTTTTATGTTCGTTTATAAGCGATACAACAGGGAATCATGAACCGATTCAGTGAACAGCAACCTGCCCAGATTGGGTGACGAACCTGCCACTCGACACCACAGATCACCCTTTTTTTTTTACTGAGACTGGGAGAATGGGGGAGAATAACGCTCTAGCACAATGTTTCGACAATTTCCTATAGGCCCATGACAGCACTTCAAGACACATATAATTATCTGATGGCCGCAAACCAAAATTAGTTTACTTATAAATTTGATTTCTGTTGAAAAGCAAACTTTTCCACATTGGACCAAATCTGGTCCAGGCATTATGTTGCTTTTTTGATAGTACCGGGCCAGTGCAAGCACAGGAACATAATTTACGAAACACAATAACCTGCGGTGGATAGTTCACGAGGAAACCCCGCTGACAGAATGTGCCCCGTGACAGAACGTGCCCCGTTCTCCCCTAAATGTTGTTTGCAAAAAATATGTAATTAAGTACCTTTATATGGCATTGTTAAGATGATACTTGAATCGCTGGAGAAATGTTTATACTTGTCATGTCCAATGTTTTGTTTACATTATTGTATTATTTTGAGAAAAAACATCAGTCGACAAATGTCATACTATGTTGAAAGGATTGACATGGCATATATAAACATAATATGATAGTCATTATGAACCAATAACAAACAAAGGAGGAAGTTATACCAATGTTAATGATCACCGGGCAGGTACTACCGCGTAAAAACAAATCCTTTGATAAAACGGCTAATTTGTGTTTATTCCCGAACATAAAATTAACTTATAGGTTTAATGAGACGCATTATGTAAAAGCAAAGTAGTGTTGTGTGTAGTGCAAGAAATTAGTGCACTTAGTGCTTTGCTTGTAATACAAACATGTTCCTCTCCAATGCACTACACACAGCGTATAACTGATGAGATCAGATGAATTGATCCATGATCCAATTCATCTGAACTACTATAAAACCGGTTATATCTTCGCAGGCTAGGGTTGATATTGCCTTTCATCGTAGTTATACGCGTGTGTAGTGCATTGGAGAGGAACATGTTTGTCTTACAACAAAGCACTAATGCACTATTTCTTGCACTACACACAACACTACTTTTGCTTTTACATAATCGTCTCATTAAACATAAGTTATTTTTATGTCGGGAATAAACACACATAGGTTTTCTCAAAGGATTTATTTTTACGCGTAGTACCTGCCCGGTAGTAACCATGGTAATATTTTCGTGCGTTTTGGTTAATTGAGTCGGGGGTCCAAAGTCATATGGTAGCATGGCGTGACTTCTCGTACTTGCCCATAGGGTTACATGTTAAAAGGTCACTTTTTCAAGCCAAGTTTTTCGAAGCGCTTCTCATATATATATCACATTTGTATTATAGAAATAAAGGTTGAGCGTATTTTTTCGATTTTTGAGATCAAAATGTCAGCCACCACGGTTCTTCGAGTTATTAAAGCCAAAGTATGCAATCGCGCCGCCCGCCGACTCTGTTGTGCGTACCAAAGATGGCCGCCGTCATAAGACAACTCGGCCAATGGGGGTGCAGGGACATGCTTACATTTTATGCTTATCAATAGTGAAAAAAAAAAGAGTTTTTTTTTTTTTGTGATCGAAACAAAAGCGCCATACATGTGCAAGTTGGATGCAGCATATCCTGGTATTTATTATAGTGTAATTAGTGGTAATTTCTGTATTTTAAGTAAAGTGGTATTGTAGTGGTATTTTCTGTAATAGTTATTTGTATGTATTTCTAGTGTATACAAAAAAAAACTTTGGAGTACCCAGTGTATAGTGCCCTGATTGAGTCTAGGAAAACGGCTTTTCCCAGATATTTTGGGTATCAATTGAAACTTCATGAACTCATGTACAATTATCTGCAATTACAATGCGAAACTTCCCGTTATTTTTGTTTGTATAATCAAATTCGTCAACATATATATTACCGGGTTCTACCGGGTACTTCCCGGTACTACCGGGTATTTCCCGTTACTACCGGGTACTTCCCGTTACTACCGGGTACTTCCCGGTACTACCAGGTACTACCCGGTACATGGTAGTACCCGGTAGTACCCGCTAATATTCGTCGATGAATTTGATTATACAAAGAAAACTAACGGGAAATTTTGCATTGTAAGAGCAGATAATTATATATGAACTCATAAAGTTTCAATTGATACCCATAAATATGGGAAAAGCCATGTTCCTAGACTCAATTACCAAAAACGCACGAAATATTTCCTGGGTACTACCGGGTACTACCGGGTAAAAATAAATCCTTTGTAAAAACCGCTAATAAGTGTTCTGGCAACATTGAGTGTTACAACTTTGGTAATATGATTTTTGGTATGGTTTATGATAAAAGTTTCATTGCCAGAAAATCCAGACAGCTGATGTCCTTTTGTGAACATATTTTTATTTATGAAATTTCAAACTGGGAACAGTTATTAAAAATCGCCTTAGGCTGAAAACAACTCTTACGGGGAAACAGTGACCACTTGATTTGCCTGTGTTCTAGCAAGGCAATAGCACGTTTGGTCGACCTCTGTTTTCAGTTGCAATTGACGAAGCTCCCTCAATTATTTTATTTATCAATATTACAGTGAGTGTGTTTTTCCGACCATCGCGTCTCAAATAGGGATTTAAGTAGAATATAAGGGACCCATTGGGATTGAACCAATACAATCTTGATCCACTTGGAGAAGCATCAATCAAATCAGCACGTCACGCTTATTACCCAGTTGATATTGATCGATTATCAATACATAGCCTACTTATTTTACAAAAATGCACACCATGTCATGTTATATGACGTTCAACTGGCAACAATACATGGTCATTCAATGTAAGCTTTAGCATCCTGTGAGCAGTACATGTAATTTTACGATAATGATATCTGATTGATGAAGTATAATTTTGATTTTTAGATTGGGGATCCGTTAAAGACTCCTTTCAGCTTCGGTAAAAATACAAAGACAATCTTGTACCAAAAATGACATTTTAGAAGCAACGCAAACCTTGTCGAGCTATTCCGCAGTATTTGCTTTAATCATATACTTTTGCACTAACCCTTTTTATAATCCGCCTTGTCTGTCTTTACTTTTCTGAGTATTAAATTCACAATAAGCCCTATCGAGACCACTTTGGTTAAAGTAATTTTCTTTGGACCACTTTCCGTATATTTTTATACCAACTTCAGTGAAACTTAGGGAATGCAGAACAATTTTAATTGTAATCAACACAACGTTTGGCCTAAACAACAATTAGGATATGTGACATAGTATTAAGGATAGCAGGGACTAAAGAACTTAGCTCAAGACGGTAACTTTTGTTCATGCTCTATTCTAATCAGAACATCTGGTGAGCGCGCGAGGTAGTTTCCGTGAACGGCCAGCTCCAGGGGGCAGCTGGGCGTAGAGGTCGGCAGGAGGTCGGGCAGGAGGTAGGAGTGCGTGATGATCAGGCCGTGACTTGACCTGCTCATCGAGACAGAAATGCCGCAGTGCGCATGCGTTTCAGTGGCCTGCGAAGAGAGGTCTCGTTGATTACATCTTAACTTTACAAATATATATTGAAGAACATCAGTTGTAAACAAAGTTTATAGCGGTAGCTTTCCATCACTACTGCGATCTTCGTCAGCCTGGTTCCGGTACACATTCCAAACACTCAAAACAATATTTGAAATAATAAATACATAAGCTCAATGTAGAAATTCTCTAGATCCTCTAAAATGCAGATTGTGGAGATCTCTTACACTTATATAACTACAAATACCATTTAACGAACCCAAGAAGTGTCCTTAGTATACCAGCCGGCAGCCAACATACCTTCCCTT
>VOPJ01000363.1:0-24855 GCA_014673585.1 Semibalanus balanoides
CGATTGTTCCTAGCTATCATAGTTCACGAGACATACGGGGTTATACGAAGCAAAGTAAAAAACTGTGAAAGTTGTCCTTTGATGACCTGTATCGAACTCAAAATTGAATTTAGCTAAAAAATAGTCTCTCTAACTTCAAATGTACATGTTGAGAGTTTTCGAACGTTTTTTTCCGCGTTTTTTACCCCTTTTCGTTTTCGAGTTAAAAGGGGGTGATTTTGACCCCCCCACCATGGCGAAGTTGTCTCGGAGGCCTCTTGCCTGGGATAGGCAGAAAGCACTAGGCATGTGTTCACCTGGGCACCTCCGCCCAAGATGCCCTCCATCAGCACGATAGATAAAGGATTAGGGTAAGATTCGAGTGTTATGCCTCCGAGTAACGCATGGCAACATTCAAATCTCCAATTAATCCTGAGCTCGATGTGTTTCGAGGAAGTTCAACCAAGTGGAGCCGTCGTTTTCGGCAAACTTGATGAATAAGCTGGAACCTGCATTTGTTCAAGGCCTTTGTTGTCAGTATTGTTAACATTCTTATAGCATGGAAAGTGTAATCTTTAGACGTGACTGGGGTATGCATATTTTCAAGTTATTCTTAACTACGCACCACTTAAAAAATACATCATGTGTCTCATTATTGCTAACATTAGGTAATTAATTGCCCGTGCAACGCCGGGCATCCCAGCTAGTTGCTAATAAATGAGAGGATTACATAATTGTCACTTACATTTCCTGACCGCTTTTCAGAAAACGAAAACGATCTTTCGTAATTTGTGTAGATATTGGTGCGATTAAAAATCGTATATACGCTCATATATAGTCTAAAAACAAGTGTGGCCCGCATGCTGCCGCAATGCTAAGGTCACAGAGTTCGAAAATGCGTTCCCCGTAGCCGGTTCCCAATAGCCCGTTTCCCTTCTCCGTTGCCCGTCCGAGCCAGTATTCCTAAAGGCCGTATTTCAATTCCACGTAGCCCGTGGCCTGTAGCCCTAAAACAAGCCTGTAGCCCGTAGCCGTAACACAATAGCCTGTAGCCCGTAGCCCGTTTTCCTTAGCCAAATATTTCTGAACTTTATCCATTCTCGGATAGGCTTTACTAATTGTAGAGTTCAGAATTAAATATGCGTCAGTTTGGTATCCGTCGATCGGAGGCTCATTTTGTGCCCAGCATGCTTTTTACTATGCCGATATTTTAACCAACTTCTTACTTGCTCCAGGACTTGTGAAAGCTTGAAGAAATACTTGATAACGCCGAAAGAAAAATGGTCTGACAGCGTTATATTACAACTTTAATTATTTAGTGAATATTTGTCAATACGAACACGTTTTGGGTGGATATTGGTCAGAAAAGATTGCGCTTTACAGCTGTTATATCTTTAATCGCTCAAGCTCCATCCGGTTTGAAAGTTATGGCGGTGTAATTGAATAGATTTTCGAAATTCGACAATGTATATGCTACAGGCGGAATTTAAATACCGACAATGCTGCTTAAAAGTGTTCATGATTAATATGCAATTGAGAGACGTGTACCTTGCCTGAAAAAGTTATGTTGGTCCATCTGCGCACGTCCCATAGTTTCCGAGTCACTATTGCAATCGTGAAAATCGGGGTAAAACCTTGATTTTTCGTTGGTGCAGCCATTAATTTGCACGCGCCACGCGCTGCTCGCCGAACGACATTGCATTCGCCAGCCCGTTTGATTCGCTACACGTCGGTTTGTCGCATGCCGATCAGACCACTTGGTTGCCAATAATAGTGGTACCTGGGATGGCAGCCATGTTCGCGAATTCTCGCATTTCGCGCTCTTACTTTAGTGTATAGAGCATGGGAGGAAAAGTCGATCTCTCATCCTCGGCACGCGCTCGTTATGCACCCTACGATCACAGTTTCTGCCTATGCACGTCGAGAGAGATTAGGTCGTGGTGAAAATTAACCATACTGAATTCGCAATAGTTGAGGCTGCACAGCTGGCAAGGAAAAAACCGGCAAATCGGCCAACGACAGACAGACAGACAGACAGACAGACACACGCACCTTAGACAAATAGTATAGTAGATAACTTATGATATAACTAGTGATAATATAATAGCTAGTGATATAGTGATAAATAACTAATCACAGTCTGTCAGTTCGAACCTAATACATATTGGGTGACACCACATGGCTTGTCGTGGCCAACCCACACAGCAAGGCTCGCGTTCTCCGTTATAAATTTCCCGCGTTTGCAATGCTAAGCAGGGGCAGATAAGAATACCAAATGGAGGGGCGTTTCTGCAGTCTATCGCAGCTGCTGTCTAGCACACATTACGTATGCAACTTGCAGCCTGCACTTGGCTATAACCGCTCCCAAGTATGAACCATCCTCTATGCATCTATACGGGGATCTTGCTCGGCTGTAAGCCTGCACTGCGCATGCGCCGTACATCAGTCCAGAGAGAATCCGCTACGATCGCCCATGGGTGCGCCCTCCTGACCCAGATATAGTGTGGCGGAGGTGAATGACCCATGGCTAGTCGCCGGATGACGGGAGAGCCGGTGCGCCCTGAACCCCAAATCGTCATCGCAGCTGACCTGTGTATCAGCAGTTGGAACATGAAGCTGTATTTACTATTACTTCACCGAGCGCAGCTTTTGTGTGACTTTATTTTCTTCGTGGTGATATTCATAATTCGTTGTCTCAGCATTATAGCATTCGTTCATTATGTTTTTTATAGTAGACGTATACGCGCGTGCTGAGGCATATATGCCACCTTGGTTCAGTGGCGTCGCCAGGGAGGGGGGAGCAGTGGGCAGCTTGCCCCCAACCTCCGATTAGGGACAGCTTGAGATCGATACAGATCCGAGGAGATTTGGAGGTCGGGAAAAATGGGGGTGGGTTGACCAGTGACAACGTCCAGAGGTTTGCCCCTCGACACTAAATATCCTATTTTTACCCGCGGGATTCCAACGAATCTCTTGACAATTGCTTAGTATCCGTGGTCCCGATCCCGGTGAATCCCGGATGTTTATTAACTGATACTATGATCATTGATCTCAATAGATCTAGAATCAAGCTTCTTTACTGGATCCGTGTTTTGATATCCGCACGTATGTCTGGAATAGGGACGTAGCCAAGGGCGGGGGTACGGGGTTCATGGCCCTCCCCTGAGCGAAACAAATATACACTAGATAAAATGCGATTCACGACAAGCCGATCCTACCCCTCCCCCGTCAACAGCTAAGGCTGAGGAGCGTAATTTGATTCGATCACTGACGTGCCCCTCTCCCTGAGAAAGATCCTGTTGCCCCCAACCTAAAATCCTGGCGACGCCACTGCGTTGGTCTACGCCGAGATACCGACCTTACTCAGCCAACCGGCGCTCATTGATGTGCACATTACACACACATCATTCATCTGCTTTACAATTCCTTCGGTTATGTTGGTCTCTCAGCCAAACGTCATCGCCGTTGGAGTTTATTATCGCACCTTGGGTCATCTTCCGAACCAATATTGCCCTATACAGGTGCCGAACGCTTCTTTGATCTTCAAGACGTGGGTTTGGTCTTAAAGTAATGCTCTTCAGGAGGGGGAGGGGCAAAAGGTATTCACCTCCATAAGTCAATGGTTTGTTACCGCACTAGCACCTGATCTCATCATGAAACGTGCGCGAGTTAAATATCGTGTTTCTCCTTGCACTTTTTAACGTTGATCATATTTAAACAGATAAGCAGACGACAATCTGCAATACTCCACTCCACTGACGCTCGCTATGACCACATCACCCACAGAGCACCCGTACTCTGCATCCCTCCCAGAGTTCGGGAAGGACTCGCCTCGACTGAGGCTGACACTGCCCCCTCCCCCGGTCTGTCTCGGCAGCTGAACGAAGACCTACTCGAGCTGCGAGATGCCCACGCCAAGCTGCGAGAGACGAATCGGCGGGTGGCTCGGGAGAAGGAGAGAGCGGACCGCGAGCGGGAGGAGCTGCTACAGCGCGTGCAGCAGCTGCACAAAGTGGAGGCAGAGGAAGAGAGGAAGATCACGCGGCTGGTGGAACAGGTAGGGACGGGACCGAGTGACAGGCACGCCTCCGTCTGACGGCGGGACTGAGGGACGTGGAGGGCTGTGTTGGACGCTGGTCGAAGGTAAAGTGCAGTATTGATGAGTAGAAAGCCACAGAAGGCTGGAGATGGCTGTATCCTCCCTGCTAAAAAGGCTGTGGATTTTGTTTCCTTCGTTTGGGCTGCTGAATGAGCTCTGCGGTGCTCTTCGATTCCTATAGTTTCCAAAAATTGTTGAATCCTGATAATTTCTACCCTTAAACAATTGATGATCTAGTCTGGGAAATTAAGGATGCCCAAAGAAGCCCATTTAATTCTGAATATCCGCAAAACGTATGGCGCCTTACACGTGAATTTATAAAAGGTGAACATATTAGATGTATTCCTACATACCCACGTACATCGCCGATACGTGGCAAGAGGGAAACATACAACATTGCCGTTGGTGAGAACCAAACGCTAGGCTCACACAAACGCTGACAAACCGATCTCCCGCCACATTGGACTGCTTGCATGACGCGTACTTATAGCCAGCTTGAGCGGTGCGGTGTTGGGCGGTCGCCCAGCTCCGCTAATGGTGCCAGTTTCAGAAAATATTTGTCCCATGTCCGACCGATGTCCAAGACCATAGTCAGCTGTCCATCCGAAACTGTCCAAAAAACTTTGTTTGTCCGAGGTTTGTCCGAAAGCAGAAAAAAAAATAATGATATGGAATGCAAAGCATTCAGTGTATCATTCTCAATGCATGCATAAATATATGCATATTTTGTGTCAAATAACGCTACAGTTAGGATATCCGAAAGCCACAATTGTCATATATCCATTAAGGTATATACAGGAAAATATGTATTGATACAAAGTTACTTAGTGATTTTCACGACAAGCCACCCTTGGGCATTGGATGTCCGAAAATGTTCAAATAAAATTATCCGTCCGAAAACTGAATCGGTCTTCGGACAAATTCGTAATGCCGGAAATTGTTTGTACCGATTGGCACCACTAAACGCTGCATAGTGGTGGCTCATCAAGTCGGTCTGTGATCCGCCAGTAGGCCAGGGGGAAGTGGGTCGGTCGGTCAACGTTTAATGACCGTTACTAATGGTAGTCAAGGGAAGCAACCAGCAGCCGCAACGCTCGGCTGCAGTTCGCTTCCCACTGCTAATTTATTTGGCCTTGTTTCTGCCCGCTGGTAACGTGATGACTGCAGGCGGATTGCAATCCGCCTTCAATAATATCATGATGCATGGTATGTAGATATCGTGCATCATGATCGGGGAGGCGGAGCTCCATTGCTGCACCGTTCGCAAGCCGGCGAGAGCACCTCGAGTATATCGAGAGCGTCTTGTCCCAGATTGCAAGCTTTCGGTAAGCCTAAGGGCAGCAGTCGCATCTGAGCCAGAATATCTTATCAGCATTCAGCGCTATCTTGCGCGACAGTCTGGCTCTTGAAAAAGTTTGCCGCTCGTTGTCCCCGCAAAAATCCAGGCCCTATGACAACAGGTTGGGTGAAGTTGTAAACCAAAATATAGTCGCTAACTTTTACAAAACATTGTATTTTTCCCCACGCATATATACTGAATTTATATTTGCATTTACCTATGGCATTCAGAAGCTAATCCTGTTATCACATTTTCAGTGCCTTTTAGTTTTTAAAAGAAGATTATGGATGTCACTCATGCTGCTGCCAGACTTGCTTTCTTCTAATTATATTTGATAAATACATTACAGAGAAGGGATAAGTTCACAAATACTTGTCTGGTTAGGCTTTGTTTAGGCAGGTTAAAGAGCAAGGTGATTTGAAGAGGCGAGACTGGTGAGGTGATGTGCAGCATCGGATGGGCCCGTGAGGCTCTTTGTTGCACCTGTACTGTAGGTACCTATGCCTTTATGCTTTTTATGAAAGCTGGTAAGCCACTAGCTGTCATTACTCATTAGCTACTTGTATCTAAGCTGCTTAAGTAGGAGTGTATTAAATACATGCGAAATTTATGGTGGTTTGCGGGATGCATGCCAGTGGCTAGCGTACATGATACCTAGTACAGCGTACATGATACCTGGTATAGCGTACATGATACCTGGTACAGCGTTCATGATACCTGGTACAGCGTACATGATACCTGGTACAACATGATACCTGGTACGCAGCTGTAGAGTAGGTATGCACCACCTCTGTACGCGCACTGTCCGCCATAGAACAGCCGCCATAGTCGTCTTTGTCTGGCCAAACCCCGTCTGAGCGGCATACAACACTGTCTTTGCAGCTAGAGGAGCAGCTAGCAGTACTGCACCAATCGATGGAGCGAATGGAGAGACGGCGGGCCGCCTCACCGGCCGCATCCAGGCCAAATCAGGTGAGACTGTGATGTGCACGAGCTGCGAGCGGCGACAGACAGCGGCGCAGGAGGGCTGACGTGGAGGGCTGACGTGAGACGTGACGTTGAGGGCTGACGTGAGACGTGACGTGGAGGGCTGACGTGACGTGGAGGGCTGACGTGGAGGGCTGACGTGGAGGGCTGACGTGAGACGTGACGTGGAGGGCTGACGTGACGTGGAGGGCTGACGTGAAGGGCTGACGTGAGACGTGACGTGGAGGGCTGACGTGAGACGTGACGTGGAAGGCTGACGTGAGACGTGACGTGGAGGGCTGACGTGAGACGTGACGTGGAGGGCTGACGTGAGACGTGACGTTGAGGGCTGACGTGAGACGTGACGTGGAGGGCTGACGTGGAGGGCTGACGTGGAGGGCTGACGTGGAGGGCGGTGGCGTGGGCCCGTACCTACTGGCAGGTGGCAGACAATCATCAGCCGTGCAGCTGGCTGGGCTCGTGTTGAAATTTAGCGAGAATAAATGAAATACAAAACCTTTCCAGCAGGTGTTGTGTTGAATTTAGTAGCCTACGGTATTGACTTCTATTTTATGTATTTTTGCAGGTCGGAAGGGTTAATTCACTGTCACCAGCAGTGGCGAAAGGTAAGATAATTCATATTTTTACCGACTTCTTGTTGGAGGAGTTTAAGTTTTCTTTCCCCGTTGCGGGAACTATATTTTATATTTAATATACTTACTGCAGAAATTGACGGCTTTCTACAGCGTCACTCATTTATTCGATGTTCTTGATGACTTAACAAAAGCTGGTTAACGATTTTCTCTCTCTCAGTCCTAGAAAGTGCCCATGTCTTTGCCCTACTTCGAGTGCTTCACTCGGCACTAACCGAGCGAAAATGACCTCCGTCACGTCGCCTGGCATAGCCAATACTGTCGCAGGAGGACGGCGTACCTGTGTGCGTCACAGGACCTGTGTGCGTCACAGGACCTGTGTGCGTCACAGGACCTGTGTGCGTCACAGGACCTGTGTGCGTCACAAGACCTGTGTATATCCCGCTGTTGTCGACAGGTCCGAAGACTGCAGCCGGGGAGACGGAGAAGGCTGCCCACGAGTTCCAGTCGGCTGTCAAGGACATCACGGCGATGATAGACGAGCTGCGCCTCACGCACTCCACCCTGATGGAGGAGAAGGAGCGGGGACGCTCCAAGGGCATCCGACAGCAGAACTACAGACGGTGAGCTATGCCAACATTTCACCGGGAGCTGCACGGACTCGCCAAACTGCAGTCTGTACGTACTACGTACACAACAACCGGAGGGGAGTATGTGAAGAGCTGCGTGTTTGTGTGTACTCGTGATTGAGTATCTGCGTTTTCACTCAGCCACCTGTCTATCCCATGTCTGGTACCTTCTGACCTCTGACATCTGACCGCTCACGTCTGACGCTCTGACGTCTGACCTCTGACGTCTGACGTCTGACTGTGGTGACCGGCAGGTCAGTCTCCATGGGTGACACGCTGTCGTCGGAGGAGGGCGGGTCGGAGGGAGGCCGGCGCGGGGGCCGGTCGGCCTACCCCACCCCGCCCGCCGCCTCCATGGTACTCTCTCCTCAGCGACGCGGCGCCAAGCCTTGGTTCGAAAAGTCGCTCTCCATATGCGTGCCTGCGCGGCGACTCGCAGGTTAGAGTGGCGGCGATTCGCAGGTTTAGAGTGGTGGATATTCGCAGGTTAGAGTGGGGAGATTCGCAAGGTTAGAGTGGGTGAGATTCGCAGGTTAGAGTGGCGGATATTCGCAGGTTAGAGAGGCGGAGATTCGCAGGCTCGCTGACTCGCGAGTTAGACCGGCGGAGATTCGCAGGCTAGACCGGTGAGTCTTCCACGTGTCAAGTCAGCCACATGACTCTCAGTTCTGATAGCACAATGCCAACGGTGGTAGTGTAAACGTGCAAGTCACGCTCAGTAACGGTTAAAATTCACGCACAGTAACCTCGCAAATGTCACACAGCTTTAGGTCATGCCATTCGCTCGCGCGATGCTGCCTCTTCTGTGGTGCGAGGTAATCCTGCTTATGGCATGTGACGTTATTGTTATGCGTCGCCATGCGTCCGACCAGCTTGTCATGCGTCATTACTGTGCTTCAGGACTCGATCTATGAGCATGCCGATGGCTCAATGGAATCGCTGGATCCGTACACATACACCACTCTTCCGAGGAAGAAACTGGAGCGTGACATCAGCATTGACCGGTGAGTGACCTTCACTGTAACGTCAGAGGTCAGATAGCGGCGTACCTGAGCGGTATCTGAAGCCCGAGCCCAATGTTAACACACGCCTGTTAACACGCGCACTTCCGGGAGTTCGCGACAACCACAAAATCAATTTCCGCCCCCCCCCCCTTCCCGCCCTAAGATCTCGAAAACCACGCAACGTAGCGATAAGAAGAAAACGGGATTAGATAGCTCGAGACAAGCTTAACCGAAATTAGTTAATTGTTTGTTTTAGATCAGGTCAATAATGAGGTCACCAGAGGTCACTAAGGTCAAATTTTTGCTACATATTAGTGTCCTTAGCAAACTCGTCTATGTCTTGATATTTAAAAGAGCTAGTGATAGGTGCACGTAAAAAAACGTCCGAAAGATAATTGAATGTTCTTTCTCTCTATTTTTTTTTAGAAATAACTTTTGACAGAATCGTGAAAGAAAAGAACAGTTTTCAGCATTGTAATTGTCTCGTTGAGATGCATCGAATGATATGGTATCCTAAAAATGACCTGGCCTAAGGTCAGGTCAAGGACAGGCCAAAATAAGCTCTTTTATCAATTGATTTGTCTTGACAAGCCAAATACAATGGTGAAAACCCCTTTGCTCTACCTTGATTGGGTCAATAGTTATTGAAGCAAAACCATACGTTACCTTGAGCCTGGGGGTCACCTGAGTTGAGCTCGTAGTGGTCAAATAATATTAACGTGACATAGGACTTTATATTTAGCTCAAAAGTGGTGGCAATTGTAATAATTGGTTAAATTTAACCACTTTCTTTTAATGTATACGTGTTTGCGTTTTTCCTATTACCTTATAATGGGAAGGTCACGAAATCGACCTGATCTTAAGTATCCGATATATAAAATGAGCTAAACAAATTTTAGGTACACACATATCACTTAATGAAATCCTATAAGTTTCAAACAGTCCGATCAATTTCTTTAGCTGTGGTACGACCATAAAATATTTGTGGAGATTGAGTCACTTGACTTGACCTGGTAACCTGACCTCAGATGACCTAAGGTTTTAAAAATATCAAACCATGTGGTTAATTGATGCCCAAACAGCTGTGCTAAATGTGGCGGCGTTACGCGTCAAGGAGTTTTACGCTATTGATGAAAACTGGAGGCAGAAGCCGGAAATGAACCCCTCCGGTAGTGCGCATGCTAATTGTTGTGCTCACCAAAAAATATCATATAACACTTGAGCACCTGTGTATTATTTTAAGTATCACATGCTTATGAAGAGAGTGGTTGCCCAAGCACCGCTGTTATGTCAGACGGTGTTGACGTAACTGCTGTGCCTGCAGGGTGTCTACTGGATCTACTCAGAGCGAGATTATCTCTGGGGTGAACCCAATAAAGAAGAAGAAGGGTCTCAAGTCGCTGCTAAAGGGCCTGGGACGCTCCAAGAGCATCGAGGATTCCGATACGGGGCAGACCATCGTCGGAGCCGGCTTCCAGGTTCGCACACTGCAGAAACTCTCTAAAGGAAATTTCCTTAAAGGAAGCTTTCCTTAATAACTATCATTGAGTCGTTTGCAACGTAACGTCTGTAACGTTTGTGACGACTGAAACCACTGTTGTAACGTCTGTGACGGCTGAGACTGCTGCTGTAACGTCTGTGACGGCTGAGACTGTTGTTGTAACGTCTGTGACGGCTGAGACCACTGTTTTAACGTCTGTGACGACTTAGACCGCTGTTGTAACGTCTGTGACGACTTAGACCACTGCTGTAACGTCTGTGACGGAGCTGAGACTGCTGCTGTAACGTCTGTGACGGAGCTGAGACAGCTGCTGTAACGTATGTGACAGCTGACACTGATAATGTCAGTGAGAACTCAGACTGAGAGGTACACACGTGCGACTGCAGGCGATGGCCACTGGAATGCAGGGCTCCGGCTCGGATCTGTCAGACATCAGCACCAACATTCAGGAGAAGGAGAAGAAGGGTCTCAAGGGCAAGTTCAGCAAACTCTTCAAAACCCCGCCGCCTTCCCGGTCACAGAGGTACGCTGGAGCTACAGGAGACGGAGTGTGACGGTGTCATCACGTGGTGTGTCCCCACTCTCAGCAATGCATAGATATGTGTATTAGTATCAATGGCCGTTTTCACGAAGGATTTATTTTTACCCGGTAGTACCCGGTAGTACCCCGTAATATTTCATGCGTTTTGGATAATTGAGTCCAAGAACACGGCTATTTCGCAGGATTGTTTTTGGGGTATCAATTGAAACTTTATGAATTATGAAGTTTCAATTGACACCACAAATATCCGGGGGAAAGCCGTGTTCTTAGGTCGCTCAATTACCCAAAATGCACGAAATATTATCCGGGTACTACCGGGTTCTACCGGGTTAAAAATAAATCCTTCGTGAAAACGGCTATAATAGCGTCCCTGCCACAAACGTATTTTGCATTGCGCTGACGCACTTTTATTTAGCTCGACACTATGGGTATTCGCACTTTAGCTAAGCTTATTAGCTTACGTAATTCCATTTTTGTGTTTAAAATTTGATATGCTGCTTATGCTGAGTCCCCCAAAAAGGCAGGGGTAGATGTCTTTTGCCACTTCGCTTCGTTTCCCCATTTTAAATAGCGAGCTTATGTCATGCCTTGCATGCCGCCCAACAGTAACCTAGCTGCCTGGTTTAATTATGTGTCCGTTGTATGTAGTGAAACGAGCGAACTGTCTTTTTCAGGTGTACGCCTTATTTGTCCAAACCCTGCCATCGCAGCTTACTGAATGGCCTAGACCAAATAGACGAGGTAACATCCTCAGACTATCCATCCGTTCCCCTCATCGCCCGTGCATGAGCAGTAGGTACTGCATGACGCTGTCGATGTCTGCTTGCTTGTGTCTCGTCTGCATCTAACACACCACGCTTGTGCAGTGGCTCGCTCTTGGCCAAACGATGCGACATGCTTACCTCTCAAGTTTCTGATTATCGTGCAGAGTGTGTCGCGCTGTCGGCCTCCTGGCCCATACAGCCGACTCGGCGACCGCCTTTTCATTAACCTGCTGAACATTTGCGCCACGCTTTTGGATTTCATAGAGGAACTCTATTCAGTCTGGAACACGTTGAGCACACGTCTAACCGCTCTCTCGTTCGCCTGTGCTTCTGAATCTGGTGCTGACGCAGCATTGAGCGGGGTCCGCGCGACGCTGGCGGTCCGGTCCGGGACTTACCGCCGGCGGCCCCCACGCGCCGCAACAAGGCCTCCCCCAGTCCGGAGACGCGGCCACGAAATCCCCTGAACGTCCGGGCCTCACCAGCACCATCCATCGTGAGTAACATGTCCCACTCCTGCCCCGCCGAGCCCTGGCCATCGTGAGTGTCTTCTTCAGCCGCCAGCCACCAGCTTCCTCAGGGCGGCCCTTCGGCGCCGATCTCGGCAAGCTAAAGGAACTGGTCTTCCTCCATCGACAGCACTAGCTCGCTCTTGTCGGGAGCAAATATGTGGTACCAATGGAAGGAGGATTGTTTGACTATGTGGTTGCTGTTGATGTATCTGCGGTATATGTGTAATAGGGATTGTGTTATGGCTAGAAAGCTGTCGCTTAACCTCTTCGAGCGGAGAATATAATTTGTCACTCCGAGTAAAACAGTCCCCCCATTATTTGTCTTACCCATAGTCACAAGTCTCTTAGTAGGTGTCTTATCAAGAGGCTTCTTATCAGGTAAAAGTAATCGTCCTGTCTGTACGTGAGAATTCGTACGTTTTCAACTTCACAACGTTCACTATTTCTTCAGTGAGAACCCCGTATGTTTAGGGAAAAGTGCAGATGAATATTGAATAACTCCAGTTTATTTTCAAACCTGTTTATTCTTCACCCTTAACATCAGTGTTATTGTTGTTGGCCCTTCTTTCTATGTGGTATACTTGAATGTTATTTTTACCCTTCACTTTAATGGTATAATTGTATCTTATCTGTGGTTTTCTCAGAGTGAAGCACGTGCAGTATGTAGGTCGTTAAATGTGTCTATATTGAGCATTCTGACGAATCTTTTCTCTTGCACGAACCATGATGCTCGCTGTTTTCAGACTGTAACTCGCTGTTTTCAGACTGTAACTGCATCCTCCCATACCGCAAGGCCCCTTAAAAGATGATCAGGTACATATTGAAGTTTATCGGGAGCTTTTAGCTGTTTCTTTAGAGCAAGCATAACTGTGTGTCAGTGTTGTTCAGTGTAGCATGAATCTTTGTTGTATAATGTACATACATACATTATGTCATAACTGCAAAAACTGATTTGCTAGCTCGTGTAAATCATACAATACTAGAAGACACATGTGCTTTCCTCGAAATACCACTTTGTGCTTGTTACGTGCCACGTATATGGTATGCAATACGTGTGAGATGTGATTGTGTATTGGACACTGCACTAATATTAATATATAGTTTGTGACCGATGTTCATTGCTAGATAGCTGTGTGCCATTACTCACGTTAAATGCAGTAAATAAAATATGTCAATAACGAAAACGAAGATAATATATTCATGGTGAGTCCAAAGATTAAAGTTCGTCATGAACGAGACGCGTAGCGGTCGAGTCTTTAACGCACTTTCATCATTTGAAGAGACCATGAATTGATTTATCATGCAAATCAACTTTGTTTTTCTCTCTCAAAGTTCACAAAGCATCGCCCATAGCAAAGTAAGCAAACAATGAGCCAATGAGGATCACCCACTTTAAGGTCATTGAACTACCCATGATCACATCCAAGAGATCATTGCGATATTTGATTTTAGGAAGTTGCAGATGAACCTGAGACGCTATAGAACGTGGTCTTTTAGTTGCATGATAATACATTTTGGCCAATACTTATAATTATTATATTTTGTTATTGTGAATTTTGTCAGCACTCGTCATCCCTATTAATTCAGTTCCTTGATTTTGTAATGCCCTCAATTGAAAATACTCACTAAAATATTCACAGAAAATACTCCAAGAAAAAAACAATCTGAAAATATATCATACCCAAAGTAGATTGTATCTCGCCAAGCCTCGAAGTGACACACAAATACAATGCATGCTACTGATGGGTTTTGTATAAAGTTTTCCAATTCTAATCAAGCGCAAATCACATAGCGATCAGATCACTGTTACGCTGCTCTTTGTGTACCAGAATCTCCTTGGCCACTTGGACCATGGTTACGGTAAATTTGGCCAATACAAGTTTAAGATCAGCAATGCTTTATAATCTTTCCCATCGGCATAAGCATATTTAACGATGTGTACCATTGCCTGACACAGTGCTATATATTTCAGCAAACAAGCAGCCAGCCTTTTACTCGGTCACCGTTAGGTGTCGCAACAATCGCCTCAACCTTGCCAAGGTCAGCCTTGGGCACTGAATCAAAGATGGCCGCTCCCAAGCCGGCGCTGGGTCCAGCGTCGTTCAGCCATGCACGAGCCAAGTTTCAGTCATGAGCTGCTCAAGTCTCAGTCATGAGCTGGTCAAGTTGGAGTCGAGAGTCAGTCCACACCGAACCTCAGATGATGGAACCTGAACCGAGCTCCTGAACTTAACCTCGGCGCTTCCGCGGCACACATCGCAGTTCCTTATGAGCGTAGAGTGATTGACGCGGGCAGACATGTTCACATTGCACCGATGTCGATCGAATGCCACCTGTGACAGGACTGTGAGCTCTACGCGAATCGCTACTGAATACCAGTGCTGGCGTTCCATGTGATTTCGTTTTCTAACAGCGGCGACAGACACGCTACAAAGTGTTCCGTCGCGCACTTCACGATGTGGCTCACGTAGGGGAAAGCAACGCTTCCTGTCTGAAACTGGCAATGTTTTGTATTTCGCCCTCGCCGAACGCTGCGACCCAGTGGGTCACCGCTGGGCACACGTCTCTGGATTGTTCACCATCCGCGCATCTGTCCGAGGTTCCCCGGGTGTAGTGATGCGTGCACACTGCACTCATTTAGCAGAGCTTCCAGACAAGTGCCGGCGGTCGCGGTACGAGTGCATGTCTCCCCTGGAAGAAGCCGTCGCATCGCGTCACTGTGCTGTTGCTCATAGAAAGACTGGTTGGTTGCAACGTTAGCAGTGACACGTTGGCCAACGTGCATAACCCGTGCAACATGTTAAGACCCCGTCCCGTCGACCAGCGCTCCTACGCCACGCCCGGTCAGTGCGTGTATCATGTGCCAGTTGAGGCTGAACTTCACCAGTTGAGCCAGTTGAGCTTCGTGTTGAGGGCAAAACAAGCGATTGTGGATAGGGATGTCAGTGAGAGCCTGTATGTGTCTCCAAAGGCTGGGACGATAAAGAAAGAGGCAGCGATGTCATGAATGCAAAGAGCATGAAATGTCGCGCTGTCATTGACATGGGGAGATATTTATGGATGTAAATACATGCTACTATGTTTTCCCTACGACCGAATTCTGATTCCATGCAATGTGTTGGAGACAAGCCTGCTGTGCACGAGCGTACGTAACGTTTACCAATATTTACCGGAAATTACAAGTTAACGTTCACCTCCCCAACAAGCAATGCATGAGGGGGGTATGCACTATTCAGGGGGTCAGTGAAATGTGCCACAAGGGAAGCACAAAACACTCACACGCTGCCGGTCTCAGTGGCTGCGGCTCGGTGGTTCGGTTTCGGTTCATGTACCGAGTACCGACCCATCCAGTTTCCTAGGTATAAGTAACAAGTCGTACGCTGCCGAGGCGCGGGTCTTCGCTCGTAACAGCGCCGTTTTGGGACGGCTCGCGGTGGGACGGCTCGCGGCCTGGCTATGGCTGGATACCAACCGTGCCAGGGACAGGCCTGCCAGCAATCGTTGACAGAGTTTTCCACCGCCACTGAGTTTTGTCACGTCATGTCACGTCATGCCACTTTATGTCACGGTGTATTCGACTCTGGTGAAGGATCCATCGGCACAGCTTGTGTCGGCCACTGTGAGCGGTGTACAATACTCGAGACGGACAACGCAGAGCAGAAGCAGCTGCTGCATCGAGGAGAGCGCGTGGAATGGTCTGTACCGACTCAAAACGACCACCGAAACCAAACCCGCCAGAAAACTGCAACAGGTGTAGCCGCACTGCATTTACGCAGTCACGATGGATGACGTCTTATCTTTCGTTCTAAATGTACATTTAATATATGTTAATGGGTGGATATCACGATATTACGAAATGAATGTCATATATTGGTGAAAATTATAAGGTATTACAATGCTTGTTTCACGTTCAAGTTATAGGCAACACCATCAAGGTTAACGAAGCGAAAGAAAGAATAGATGTAATAACCAGAAGAAAACGTTTTTTGGTGGGCGATGACCGAGTGGGTGAGCTCTGCCTCTGGTAAAAATAAAACAAGTTTGATTAGGAACGGCACGAAAGCATACGTGCGCATTGACAGTGGCCCAATGCTGAGTAAAACGTACAATAGTTGTATCGTGGTTATACCCGAATATCTATAGAAAAGCTCGACTGAATTGGACAGATAGTTTCAGAGATGGACAATAGTGGTCTGCACGTACGCACTGCGCACGCAGTGCACTCGTTCTATAAAGTGACTTGAAAATTCCGCCAAGCGTTAACCTCCTAACAGCCTTAGCGTACGACAAATGTGGTCCAGTTTGATGAAGCTATTCTATAATTAGGCGCGATTTTCCTCTGAAATCGGTGATTTGACCTTCCTCACTTTTGTGCGTGCCACGCACTGTGGTGCCACCCCTATCTGAATGCACCATACCAAAAACAAAATTTATTTGATGGACCTAACCCATGGTGAAAACCCGATTTTAATCAGAGCAGTTGTTGCAAAGTTATTAGCCCGAAAAGCGCTTGTACGGCCGTGTGGGGCCGCGTCCAGCCGGGTTGTCGGCGAGCATGTCTGGGCTCGACCGACGTGGCGCCTCGAGAGACACCTTGTGTGTTACCGAAAGATAATAGCCGTTTTCACGAAGGATTCATTTGTACCCGCCCCCACCCCCCCAGGTAGTACCCGATAGTACCTGTAAATATTGAGTTTATGAGTTTGATTATACAAAAAACTAGACGAAAAAAAAATAAGGAGCGATATTGTACATGAATTCATACGTTTCAATTAATACCAAAAATATCTAGGAAAAGCCGTGTTCCTAGACTCAATTACCCAAAACGTACAAAATATTACCGGGTACTACCGGGTACTACCGGGTACTACCGGGTACTACCGGGTACTACCGGGTAAAAATACATCCTTCGTGAAAACGGCAATTCTATTTCCATGAATGGTGCGCGCGTATATACTGGAAAATGAGGATGCTAGACAGGCTACACGGGTTACCCCAGGCCGGCCATGTGACCGCGCCGCCCACATTGCACGCGTTTACGAGATTGTGGAATATGGGTTACGTATGCCAGTGCCCATATACGGGCACTGGCATTTGGCAGCCGCTGCCTCGGCTCGGAGAGACGATCGCAGTGACGGCTCGGAGCGACCTTTTTGTCCACGCGACTGGATCAAATGCAAATTTCTCTAGTATGTTGACAAGAAAACTAACGGGCGCTTCGCGTCCGCTCAGCAAGCACATGCCATACAAACGCAACGGCGGCTACAAGGGACGTGTCCGCTGCCTCTTGGCCTACTGCAGGTAATGGTCGACGCTTCCCGACAGCGGCGGCCATCGGACCTCCGACCCGCCCGTCGGAGCGTGACTCCGGAGTGCACACGGTATGACGTCACGGCTCACACCAGCCGCCGTGCAGGCTCGGATATCGTGGCGCTCCCTGCACGACCTGACACGGTATGACGTCACGGCTCAGCGCAGGCCGGCCGGCTGCCGGCGCGGCTGACGTGAGAGAGATCATAAAAACCCGAGGGCCGCCGCCGCCGCATGCCTCGTAGGATACAGCCGGGGAGCACCGCCCACTTGGGTAGTAGGTACACCGCCCTCAGCAACCCATACCATTGTCTGGAAAATGAAAATGAAAAATTCGATAATCGGCAGCCGCTGGTTTGCAGTCAGCTCCTTACACGAAAGCAATGTTAGTGTTGTGTTGTATTGTATTGTATGCATCATCAGGTATGTCCACAATTAATTTGACTATTCTTAGACCCTCGTCACATAGAAGGCAGACGTATAGTTCATATACAATACATACACGACTAGGTGTACTGAATTATAAACTGCTCGCATTTTATCGCAAAACAGGATGCCGGTCGAGTCAACTTGAACAGGTATTAGTGTTTCTTAGTGTTAGCTTTCGGCGACACAAGTCGCGTTCTTCCAATGTCCGCGGTTATGACAAAGCATGCCATGCCATTTATTCATCCATACTGGATGGGGAGCACCGCCCGGGCCGGGCGCTGCTTCCCGTAATGTTGTTAAGTTATTAGCTTCCGAAAAACGTCTGTACGGCCGTGCCGGACCGTGTCTGGTTTTATCAGGCCTTGTCAGGTCTTGTCAGGCCTTGTCAGGCCTTGTCAGGCCTTGTCAGGTCTTGTCAGGTCTTTTCAGGCCTTGTCAGGCCTTATCAGGCCTTTTCAGGCCTCGTCAAATGTAAATGTGTCTAGTAAGTTGACGAAAAACCTCACGGGCACTTCCCGCCCGCGCAGTAGCAATAGCTCGAGTACTGGCCTAGTTGCGTTGGTTCTAAGACATCGGCCTTGGTCAGTCGGTCACCCTATTTACAGCGGCTCTGACCTCGAACGGTACCTTGTTGTTATGGAGCGCCTCCCTGCCCGCCTCCATAAACGCTCTCTTCCGCTGCACCTCCCGGCAAGAGTCATCAGTACCCGCAGAGGTCAACGACCCTCCCACTGCTTCGCTGATGATGTCCACAGTCCACACCCATGCTTACGTGCGTGGAGGGGAGAAATACTATACGTCAATAGTGGCTATTTTAATTAAGATTCGGTTGTTTATGGTGCTATGATGAAACGGGTTCTGGTAATACACTGGGCTTTCACACCTCGTAAAGGCGCTCTCTGGTGACACATGTCATGGGAAGACGGACTGTGGTGACACATCGATCTCATGTGACGGGGCGACTTACTCTTGTGACACACGTCACAGAGAGATTTACTCTTGTGACACACGGAGCTCTCGTGTTACACCATCGACTGACGTCACCGCCTAATCGTTCCGAGAAGCTGGCAGCGAAAGTCAGCCGACTGCTCGCTGGCTCGTAACCATCCTAACATCAGCAAGCGCTGCGACCCGAGTGTGGTACTGGTGGTTTCGCCGGGGCCGGTCTGGCGTGGCCGGAGAGCGGGCCCCTCACCAGTCCTGTCTCTCCCGGCGGTAGACAGCGCAGTCAGCAGCACGGAGAGCGCAGGGGTCTGCTGGGGTCTGTCAGGCGGCTGGTGGTCAAGACGAGTTGCAGAGGCGGCCACTACGAGCAGTGATGGTGCAGCGTGAGGCAGTGCGAGTACAAATGGGTGCGTGGCGCTTAGGAGTGTCGGTGCTGGTGCTGGTGCTGGTGCCGGCTGGGGTGAAGGTGGTGCGTTGTGAGCGGTTTCCGCCATATACAAGCCAAGTGGATGTCACTGAGCTGAGACGGGAGCTTCGACACAGCCCACCACGGCCGCCGCCGCCGCTGCCACCGCGACCCCCGTTCAGACCCCGTCCCGGCCAGCAGGGGTTCCAGCCGCGACCCGAGGACGTACTGGCGCTGCACCCGCGCCACCCACTGCGGCAGTACAGTCACCGCGACGGCCCCCGGCGCGAGCCGCACCAGCAGCAGCCGGGGCCCAGACCGGGGCCGCACCAACAGCCCGGGCCCAGACCTGGGCCGCACCAGCAGCCGGGGCCCAGACCGGGGCCGCACCAGCAGTCCGGGCCCAGACCAGGACCACACCATCAGCCCGGGCCCAGACCAGGACCACACCAGCAGTCCGGGCCCAGACCAGGACCGCACCAGCAGCCCGGGCCCAGACCAGGACTGCAGCAGCAGCCCGGGCTGAAAACCGGACCTCCTCACCAGTCTGACTTCGATAACGGACCTTCTCACCAGTCTGACTTCGGTAACGGACCTTCTCACCAGTCTGACTTTGGTAACGGACCTCCACACCAGTCTGACTTCGGTAACGGACCTTCTCACCAGTCTGACTTCGGTAACGGACCTTCTCACCAGTCTGACTTCGGTAACGGACCTCCACACCAGTCTGACTTCGGTAACGGACCTTCTCACCAGTCTGACTTTGGTTTTGGACCTCCTCGCCAGTCTGACTTCAGTATCGGCCACGGTGACCTCGGTCGACCCAATCAGCAGCCTGACATAAGTCACGGATCGCACCAGACAGAGGACAAATCACATGGTAAGTACCTACCCATAGGAATGCTTATTGGAATTGCATTTACGAGTAGTTGTAGTGGGGCAATGAATAGGAGGTCAGTGACCTCGACTGACCTGTCCAAGTGCATGACCCCAGTGGAAATTACATTTTTTTTTAATTAATTACAAATTTGAAATCAGCATCACAAAATGTCTTCGAAACTGTTAGAGGCCCAAAAGTAATTTCAGTTCATAGGAGGTCATGATCTCAGTGAAACCATAAATGTCACCTGTTAACTTGCGCGGCGCTGGTGGGGGTAAATTTTACCACATTGATTTGCTCAATAACTTGATAACACTGACAGATATCGAAATTACCATTGCGATATCTTATGCTTTATCAATTCTACGTTTTTCTTTAAAATTGCATTGCATTGCTTGAGTATTTGGGGAAATAATGACGTTTTAGTGACGTCTTGTCATGCATTTTTTGGTGGAAAAACGATAAATGTTTTAGAAATCGTAGAAAATCGAATATTGCCAAAATTGTCCATACAAACGTTACAAATGCCAATAAAAACGTCCGAAGTAAATGACTTTCTCTTCAAAATGACTATTTCAGATTTGTTAAATCTTGTGTCTTTGACCCTAAAAATTCAAAAAACAAGTTTTTATTTCGTTTTCTCACAAAATCGACAACATTAAATGAATTAAAACCCAGAATAAATATTAGAGGACAAGTATGGACGATACCCCAAAACAATCCCACGCAATTGCAATAGTTTGGAGTGACTTATGGCTCCATGTATGTATAAGTATCTTACGCCGTCATTATTTAACCCTCGCCTGGGTAGGGCAAATTCACTGCGAGTCCGGGTAGGGGGTACGCCCCCCCCCCATGGCGTTTTGCCCCTAATTGAGCTAGAGCTTCGATTAAAAAACGAGCATGCTGCTTGTGACGAGAGAAAGCCATTGACATATGATTTTAAGGTCCTGGACTAATAGGTGACCTCTGAGGTCATGTCAAAGACCAAAATGTCACAAATCGCAAATGTGTGAAAATGTAATACTGATGGAGCCAAAATGGTAAAGGAATATCTTTTTATGCTCAATACATGCCAAACTTGAAATCAGCGTAAAAAATACCTAAAAACGGCCAAACTAAAAAAGGTCATGTCAAGTCATCTGAGATCAGTGACCTCGGTTGATCTTTAGACGTGCATGACCCCAGTGAAACATATAATTATGTCAAATGGCTCCAAAATTTGACATCAGCGTCAAAAACTGTCTTTAAAGAGGTCAGAAGCCAAAAAAAGTAATCGGAGGTCATCGGAGGTCAGTGACCTCGGTTGACCTCAGAAAAAGTAGGTCGAGACCACAATTTCAGCAGGAGACACACTTGTCACTTGGAAACACATTCAAATTTGCTCCTGAACGTCAAACACTTGGAAACTAGACATGTAACAAGGATCGATACTGCGGGACGCAAATTTCGCCTGATATGACCTTGAGAAATAGATCATAGGTCACGGGTCATAAAAGTTGGAAGTTCAAAAGTTTAGAGTATGTGCAATGTTAAAGTAGCTTACTAAGTTATTGCGATAGAGTTAATATTTACGTGAGTTATTCTGAAACCGAGGTGTGGCATCCTACCCTGGCGAGGGTTAAAATACATTTGTGGCTTTTACTGACAAAATACAAGCAAATTTATGCCACCACTGTATTTGCAAGACAAAACATGTCTTGAAACATGTCTCTTTTATTTATATTAATCTATTAATGTGGGCGAGAACGGATGACATTGTTAGAATTAATATTATGTAAGGAAAAATGATCATAACCATGTCAGATAAATATATTTTATTTAAAAAAAAATCAAGAAATATACACAAACAAACTTTCGGCATTACGCCATTATCAAGCCATTATCAACTTGGAAATGTCGTATCTAATGCCGAAAGCTTGTTTGTGTATATTTCTGTCCTTTTGTATAAAAAATATAATTATCTGACATGGTTATGATCATTTTTCCTTACATTTTTTTTTGTTATTTTGACCTTTCGCGATCTGACCTTTACTTGAGCTTCACCTAACAGCCATTGTATGGGGTCAGGGTGTGAAAATGGCAACTACTATATAATTAGTATACGTGTAAAATAACCCACAAAACACATGTGTCGCATGAATTTCGTATAACTCTTGCCAATAGTGATCTCTTGTGACCTGGCCTTGACCTTCGGTAATGTGGAAATGTATCATACTCTTAAGAGCTTTACGTGCGATAATAGTAGTATTATAAGGCTTTGAATGAAAAGTATTGCCCAGATCAACTCAAGTAGCACGATTTTGACATTAAACCTGACCGGGAACTGACATGTGGCCATATTTTATAAATTTCGGTATGCGTTAGATTAGTCTTATTGAGAGCTTTCGATCGCCACCTTGCGCGTCTCACTGTGGTCGTTGGTTCGGAACATACGAGGGGGAAGTAAAACTCCCCCCGTCCCAGCACCGCGCGTTCGGCTGGAGACCCAGGGCCGCATGGATCAACACCTGTGCATGTGCTCCTGAACAACAAACACTCGGAAAATGCACTAGTTACAAGCATCGATTCTACGGGACTGCGTGCCTGGCATGATCTTGAGAAACATGTCGTAGGTCTCGAGTCATGGGAGGAGAAATTTACATTTGTAGATTATGCGTCAAATTGTTCAAAGAAGTGTACCGAAAGTTGCATTCCAAGCTATCGGACTCGCCGACGACCATCCACCGGGTAGACGTAGCCCCGGACTAATTTTACCGTGTGCAAACGATGTGGGTAAACGTAGCCCCGGGCTAATTGTACCGTGAGCAAACGAAGTAATCACAATGCCTCGCTGACGGAGACAGGATCATATTTCGTAGGCGATGCCAGGATTCTGAAGACCTACCCGGCTGTAAAGTGTTAAAAGTGTTTTGCTTACAAACGGCCTATACATAATGTGAGCCAATGCACCAAAATACCAACTTGAAGCTGTCGGTAATGCCGTCAGAATGAATATGAACTCGTTTTCTAATTCGCCGTCAACTACGCGCTAGAGGATAAATAAGCCGGACCTTAGTGTGTATGTACCATAGCAACTGCGGGCCCCTGAACCTTCTTTGCTGACTCTGTGCTGACCGAACTGCGCCAATATTTGCTCGACTGAGCTGGCCCACTCGGTTATCTATCCGTCGTAATGCTGCGGCTGCTCCTGCACACCACTGAGGCTGTGTGTGTCCTCTGCTTGCAGCAGAGAGCGGCTGCCGGATCGACGGTCAGATGTACGCACCAGGACAGAGCTGGAACCTAGCCGACTGCCGGCGGGGCACCTGTGTCAAGTTCGGAGACAACTACTACGTCTCCACGGACAGGTGAGCTAACATGACACGTGAGCTCGGCTGTGGCTCAGAGGACAGGTGAGCTGAGAAAATGGGTGACCTCATATAACATGTGAGCTAAGAGAAGTGAGAACAGATGAATTAAAAGGACAGAGCTCAGAGGATACGTGAGCTCAGAAGACAACTGAGTTCAGAGATCATATGAGCTCAGAAGTCAGGTGTGCTCAGAGAACATGTGAGCTCAAAGAACAATTAAGCTAACTGAACAGGCGACTGACCTCGGAGGATAGGTGAGCTCAAGGATCAAAGGAGCTCTGATGATAGGTGAGCTCAGAGGATAGGTCAACTCAAATAATTGTTGAGCTCAGAGAACAGGTGAACCCAGAAGAAGGTGAGGTCACAGCAAGGCAGGTGAGCTATAAGAGGACATGAGAGCTCAAAGGTCAGGTGAGCATAGTTCACAGTCGAGCTTGATTTCTGCTAGGAGACAGCCTTTTTATCTTTTTCTTCTTCTCATCTTGACTTGCGATATAATTTTAACAATCTATACGCAAATGCAAAGCCATCTAACCAAACTGAATGCAGCCGAATTGCCATCCATTCAATACGCATATGCTGCACAGTGCCCTCACACTGGATGCAGTTAATGGTTTATGCTTGTATATGCCTTAGAAAGCTGCTGAGCATAAGCACATTTAGCAACCTGAGCACTTAGATCGTAAATGCGCATTACACCAGCCTGTTCAGGAGATTCATCATGTTCATTGCAGGTGTTCCGTCAAATACAACAACGCCAACTACGCCTGCGTCATCTACGAAGACAAGGACCGGAAGTATCCCGACTGCTGCCCGTACTACCGATGCAACCCGGAGAACTGAGAGACTCAGTGGCATCGCTTCCCCTGTGCCATTCCCAGCGACAGCGCAGCCGCATTGCCATTCCCAGCGGACAGCCGTCAGCCGCAGGCCATGTCCCAGCGACAAGCGCACCGCAACGCAACTGTGAGCGGGGCTTGGAAGCGCCTGCTATTCTGCAACAGGCTTTACCTACAGGGACCTGGGCAGCGGGGATCTGCATGGTTTTACTGTGTCGTCTCGCATGGTTTTACTGTGTCTCTGCATGGTTTTACTGTGTCGTCTTGCAGAAGCAGCATAGCGTTCGTCGTAAGTTATTGATGTGAAGCCATAGGTGAAACACTTGTTAACATTGTGAATGGTTTGTTGTCATCTTATGTATAATGAGTTCATAAGCGTAATTAAGAGTAGTGTATAACTAGTATCATATCCAGATAATATTCAATATATTATGACCGTCTTTCAAAAATGTGTGTAACTTATGAGATGTATGTTATATTATTAACTTCATTAAAGGAAATAGTTCACCTTCAACATGGGTTTTGAACTCAGAGAGCAGTTTTGTAGCCCGTGTTGAAAAACTCCCTAGCTGCAAATTTTCTGGGCTGAAAAAGCTCTACCAGCCGAGTATATTTGACTTTTTGTCGAAAGGAATGTAGGGCCATAAAACAAAGAATTGTCAAGAATGTGGGCCATTCGGATTCAGGCTGGGCAGATGCTATACAGTAATCTTACGCGACTACTCTCGAATCTGAATTGGCTGAGCCATTTGATTATTTCGTTTGA